>PVLD010008201.1:0-85765 GCA_004027595.1 Dinomys branickii | reverse complement strand
AACAAAGAACAGATGGGACGAGGGAAAGGAGAAAAGAAAGAGACAAAAATGTATGTATGTATATATGAATATACATATATGCAGGAGGGCTAACATGGTTCTACTATTGTATTATATCACTTAATGCTAAGCAATAATCGATGACGGGTTATTTGATCAATCTTGTATGTCTGTATGTGTTATCCTGAACACACACTTCGAAGATATCAATATGCAAAGCAGCAACTATTGGTGGTTATTTTTTTGTTGTTGTTATTGTTGTTGTTTGCCTGTTTTGTTTTTTGTCTTTGGATTTTTGGTTTTTGTTTTTTCTGTTGTTGAGAGGATTAATTGTCTGACTAATTTTGCATGTCTGTATATGGGTTCATATATTTACACTTCGAAGGTATCAATGGATAAAGCAATAACCACTGTTGAGACCATGTCACCTTGCCTATAGATTAGTTGTGATTGTACTATTTTTTATGCTACTTGGTGTCTGTTAATATGGTTTGTACTTTTATTTAAAAAAAAAACAAAGAATATAAGCACTAACTGTACCTTTCAATGAACTAACAGAAATTAACGGTAGAGTTATTTTAGGTATGCTGACATAAAGTCAGAGATATCATGAAATTCAGTTAGACCTAAAAGGACATTACTTTTCCTCCAGCAATTTCTACTACTGTAATAAAGCACAGAAGATAGTCTTTACTGATAATAATTTTGCCTGAAGCATACGTGGAGCAGATAACAACACTAAGCCTTGAATCAGTCTGCTGGTGAAAGACCTGCTCACTGTCCAGATTGTGCATCTGTAAGTACTTGCTGGGCAGAGGCTCTGAAAAGTTACTACTTAAACATATTTGCTCCTTGTATTTTTCAGGTCACTAGAAACCATCTTAGAGAAAAATAGACTGCATGGTATAATTTTTTTTATTTTTTGTATTCCAGGTTTTACTATAATTTCAACATAGAAATCATTGATTTTCTTCTATATATAACTGATGATCAAGACAATTCAGAAGGAATTCTCAAGTGTAAAATATAAGATCAGAAAATCTCTAAATTCTAATACATTTTTAAAGTTGTTTCAATAAACTTTTAGGTTTAACTCACATTCTACATACTAACATACAAATGACATCCCCAGAGTTAACTGGTTATTTACTTTCTGCTAATTAGGTGGTGAGTCTATAAATATAATCTGATGTAAAATGGTGATTATTTTCATATCTGATGCACTTCTATTGGCTAAAGCTTTCTTTTCCCCCCGTGTAACTATCCTTTCCTTCCTGGTTTCTAGCTCTGTTTTGATATTCAAAACTGAATCTCAATAGTGTGAATATCCTGCATGGATAAGCACAGTATTTACACCTATGCACAGTGCTACATCATGGTAAGTGTTTGCCACACTGGTTGCCATCTTCAGCTCCGGTCTACAGCACATTCCTATAATCCAGACCTGGATGGGGAAGTATAAGCCAATGTCCTGAGCATCCTCATGTCCTTACCAGTAGAAGCACACTGGATACAAGGGAGAGGAGGAATTTCATATGGTAAACATTTTATGGTTTTCTAGCAAAATTTATTGAGAAAAAGTTTTGTTTGGTGGGGTATTAAAGTTTTCAAAACTTTGCTTAGTAGCCCACAGTGTTATCAGGGATACAATTCATACAGAAGTAAATATTATTTTGGGTATGTACTATATAACATGACTCTTCATACAAATTAAATTAAGATCATAGGAATTATGGTTTTGACATTACCATGCATAATTAATTTCAGGCTGAATAGAATATGTATTGGTTTTTCATATAATCTAAGCAGCTGTAGGGTAAGAGTAAATGAATACACATTATTCACTCAAATAGCTTATTTCACCATGGGTTTCTAATTTTTACATTATGCTTTCATAAATTATAAAAGAAGATCTTTTTCTTAAATGGGTTATGTTGGATCTATAAACACAGAAGGAATTCTGGTTTTGGTTAGGCAGTGTTCAACAACTTCAAATTGGTGAGAAAACATAAAAAGGATACAGAAGGGATTCAGTACACATATTTTATAAGTCAGTACTAATTTTAGTTGGAGGTTAAAACTCATTGACTGAAAAATCATTACAGGTTTTAGAATATGTCATACTTAGTAGTTTCCTAGATTGTTGAAAAGGCAAAATATTTTTAGTAATTAGATTCTCTCCACTGAATTTTTTCTACAAATATATACATATAAATTGCTAAACTATTTTTTATTTAAAGAAAACAATTTGCCATTCTGAGAGTAAGTTTTATTTAAAAATTTAATGCTGTTGCTAGTGTAAGGGTAAAGTAAGAGTATTAAACAGTACACCTTGAGACTAGAGCTAAACTTTTTTTTTTAATTTTTAAAAAAATAAAAGTACAAAAACATATTAACAAACAGACACCAATTAGCATAAAAAATAGTACAATCACAACTGATCTATAGACAAGGTGACATGATCTCAACAGTGGTTATTGCTTAAACTCAATCAAAGTTACATTTTCCGTACAAAGCATGGAGGACAGGACAGTAATCTATAAATTAGTGACTGCTTTGCTAGCCTTAGTTTTTCCTTTGTCAAACAGAAGTGTTTAGCTTTCCCTCTTCCATCATTATGAGCTAGCTGTACTGGAGACAAATAAACTCTCCCTGATGTAAATTTCTATGACTTGAACAAGCTTGATGCCATGGTTAGATGAAATTTATAGAAGTTATAGAATGGGATTTTATGTTTTTGTTGTTGTAGGAATAAAACATTGTGATAAAGAAGAAGGAATGTTTTAGATTGTTAGTCTTAATTACTTGTTCCTTCTGATCATTGCCTCTTGCTTTACAAATTGGAAAATTTTTCCACAGTATGTAATGTGTACCTCAGTACACACTGATTTTGGGCTCATCAATTTAATTAGAGTTGCTAAATGAGATCTTCTCCGATATGATGTTGGGAGAGAATCTGAATGGTTTTGGGAAGTTCACCTTGATCCTTACGTTTTCTCCACTAATATATAAAACATTTACCTAGGTCAGGTGTACATATAGCCTGCAGGTTGTATCAAAACTCATTTGTGTCCAGATTAGGTTTGCTGAATTTAAGACATATGAATAAAAATAGTTTTGGGTGATTTTTATATCACCTTATTGAAGCAATAGTTAACTTTTACAGCAATTACAATGTATTATAATTATCTAGGTGTTGACTATGTTTGTCTTTCCCTCAAATCAAATGTCTAATGTTAGCTGTAAAATAATAAGTAAAGGTATTCCCTTTAGACATACAGAGTTCTCTTCAAGGTAAAGTAAGTAGGACTCTATGGTATTTGTATGTATGAGCCTCTGGTTTTCCTATAGTTCTCTACTATTGTAATCATAAAATGGAATCTAGATATAGATCCACACCATACATATAGGGGCTTGATAGGGCTACGAGGTGTGATCACAACATATGGTGGTTGTTTAAATGAAAAAAATTATCACAGTAAATATCACATTGCCAGTAATAAGCCTCCAAATATCCCCACTTGCTTGAAACATGGTTATCCCATTGTCCCGGACACTTTGTGAAGCAGTTCCAAAAGTCCTCCTTTGCTAGGGTCTTCATGAATCATGATTCAAAATAAACAAAACAAAACAAAACAAAACACTCTGTGAATCCTGCTGCTGAGGGCCATCCAAGTAAAAGGTAAGTATGTAAAAGCACCATGGTGTGGCCTGATCTACCTGATTCACAGAAGCTGCCACCCTGAGATTTCTGGATCTCATCCAATGACAAAATGTCTGTGAGAGGAAATCTTTTAAATTGATTCGGGACATGGAGATGACCATGAAAGCAAAACTAAAAATAGGAAAAACAATTTCCAGGATTGTTTCAGAAAGAAAATACCGTAAGATAGCTGTGTTCAATGGCTAGTATTTGATGAAGATTAACGCCAGTGTATCTTTTACTCTACTAATTTTTAAAATTTAAATATTCACGATAGTTTTTTGTCACACTCCATATCATATTGATAATAAATGAGTTGAAGTTGAATCAAGTAATATTTAGAAAATGATATACTCATATGAGAAAATGTTAATATACATAACAATCACAACCTAAAAACAAATCAAATATATAAAACACTTGAAATAAAAAAATTGATGAACATTTTGTCAGTGGAGTAAAATGCAATTTGCTAAGCAAAACATAGGACAGATGCTCCAAAGTAGGAGACTGACAATTTGACAAGTATAAAAATAGAAATGTCTCTGTTGACAATCTGAAAGGAAAAAATTGGAAGGGATATTTGCATTTTATACCTGACAAATGATTATTAAGTTGACCATCTGAAGAAGTGCTTCTAATCAGATACAGAACAATAATCCAATACTAACAATCTGTGAAAACAGATGAAAGAATCCATTAACAAAGTAAAAATATAAACAAAATTATAAAGTGACAAAACTGTAACATTACCAGAAGTCAAATACATTAGAAGTGAAACAATAAAAATAGTATTCATACCTATAAGTGTGCAACAATCAAAAATGTAATGACATCGAGGAATTTATGCAATATTTGCAACAGTCTAAATTTATGTTTCCACCTAGCAAATATGCAGCCATAACTATTGTATTTTAAGATATTCATCTTTAACCCAGGGCTATATCTTCCCAGTATCTATCCTATGAGAACTCTCATATGCATATCACATCCAAGGTGTTTTGATTCTGCTTTTTTGGGGATACTATTTTTTTAAGGCCAAGTTTGGAGACACTGAGAACAATATATTGTTTTCAGTAGGGCTCTTCATAAAAACTGGCTCATTTATAAAACAGAATATTATATTGAATGTGTACAAATGAGCTGTATGTCAACTTTATGATAGCATTCTCAGTTGGGCTTTTGGAAGTTAAAAGGGTAAGGTGTGTAGCTTTAATTATATAGCAATAGAAAAAAGAAGATTGACAATTACGTCAGTATGTTCATCCTCTTTAATGGGTGGAGAGACATTTTCTGTGTTATTCTCTACTTTTCAGTATGTTTGATATATTTTATAACTAAAATTATAAATTCAAAAAGAGGGTGCTGTGATAAAACTTTAAATCAGAAAATTTATGTCTATGAGTTTATTATATATGAAAATAGGTGGTGCTTTAATATGAAGAATGTATGTAGCAAAGTGAAATTTATTCTTATGAGAAGGATTTTTGAATATTTTATTTCCAAATTATCTAGCATCTAGGGAAAATATTCTACTTAAAGTCAGAAGATTGGGATAAAGTACTAGTTCCATCATTTATCAAAAAGAGGGCTGGGGGAAATTTTAATTCATTTCTGTGAGTTTACCTCAGTTTTATACCAGGCAAGCGAGGAAATAAATTATAATTTTGAAAATCCCTCTAGGTTCTTAATGGATGAAATAATTAAGTAACTATCTACCCTATGCTATTATGTATATTTTCCCTAGTAATAAAATATATAGCTAAAGGCAGATAACAATTTAATTCAATTTACACTTATTTCTCTTCAGATTTTCTTAGGCTTCTAATTAACAAAATCTTACATAAGAATACAAGCTGAATAAACAGCATCTGGAACAAGGCAAATTTGGACTAAAATCCTACTTGGGCATTTATAACTTGTTTTCTTCTGTCTAAGCATTTTTCTTGAATGCAGTATTTGGAAGTAATAGCATACTTACTGCACGTGGCAAGATTTTGACATAATGCAATATATATATATATATGTACATATATATGTGTGTGTGTGTGTGTGTGTGTGTGCTTTCATTTTGTTTAATCATCTTTAAATACAGTGATACTGTAGAGAAATGTATTTATCATTAAGTGATTGTATTTTTATCAAGTTTCTTATTCTGTATTGTCTATAACTTATAGCTCTAAAACTAAACAAAATTTCAATTTCTTTAATTCATTTATTCAAATGTTCCTTTTAGGTCTCTGTAGTGATTGAACTTAGCAGGATTGTTTAGACAGTGGAAGATATGTAATGCTATATTCTAAACAAATACATACAAATAAGTGCCATACAACACTGAGAGAGCCTACCATAGTCTTGAACCTTTTGAAAATTAAATGTCAGATATCAGACAATGTTAATATATGCTTGTAACAAAATTAGTATCATAAATAGATAAATCTGCCATTAAAATTAAAATAATTACATTAAAATATTGCCTCACTAAAATTCAAGGTCTTATTAACTCATCCAAATGTTACTATTACTATATAACTAGATTCTAAAAGGTTTGTCTTAGTATGTGGAAAAACCCTCAGCTGTTTTAATCCCCTGGTGTATCATTTAATTAATAGTTGGAAGTCAATATAAAATAATAATTAGGATCTTGTAGAAACTGTTTTCACTATAAAATATGATTTTAAAAATCCAAGTTCTGGCATGAGGACCAGCCCAATTTAATTATTATGATTTTGTGATACATTGTTAATGAGAGTGTCATAAAATACAAGAGTTTTTTTTTTACAATAAGTGGGCTATAAATTATTTTTCTCTGTAATTTTAATGAGGCTGTGGGATGTCTAGGTTGCCTAATTATTGAATTTTTAAATTTCTACTTGCAGCTTCCTTTTCCTTGATTGGCAGATACTGATGGAAAAGATGATAAGTAAGCTTATTCATATAATGTTGAGGTAGCTACAATAGTAAAACAATTTTCCAATAATTGAATGAGTATCATGGTTAGGCTCTGCTATGGTTTGCAGCTAGATCCTCTGCCCCCACCAAAATTCATGTGCTTTTGGTGGGGCTTTTTGGATTTAGTTCTAGAGTATGTGATACTGGAATCAAGAGTGTGTGATACCAAATTAGTCTGCTGATCGGTTTAGCATAGGTCTTGGCATGGATAATGGAAGACTCCACCCTGAACATGCATGGAATCATCCAAAAGGCTTATAGCATGGATTGGTATAAAAGGGAAAGGGAGGTTTGCTTCACTACTGCTGCTGCTTGCTACTGATACAGCCCTCTGACTGACACACCATGAACTATTTCTCCTTTGTGATGTCCAGCTGGCATTTCACCCTGCCTTGGAGTCTGCTATGGACTGAAACCACTATGAACTGTGAGCTTAAATAAACCATTTCTAGTTTAATTTGTGGGTGTCAGGTATTTTGTTCCAACAACAAGAACAGTAGCTAAGGCAGGCTCTTTGCATGTATTATCTTTAATATTTCCACTAGTATTGCAAAGATAATCTTTCTAGAAACAAAAGGATAAATTAGATATTGTTTATTTTCTGTAACCAATGAATAAGAAACTGGGGCACAATTGGAAATTCATTCCATACATGGTTTTTCTTTAAATTCCTTATTATTTCTTTGATCCCATTTAGCCTCAACAATAATGTGTCACATTAGAAACAAATGATAGAATTTTCAATAAAGTCTGTGGAATTAAAAAAAAAATGGAGAGGGTAGGTTTAAAATATTACCCATAATTTTCAGGGCAGTTAATGGTTTGTTCATATGTTAACACAGCATTTTGACTGATGCCTAAATACAAATAAGACATTCTAAATAGAGTTGCATATTCAGGAAGAAATCAGAAGTGTTGAGGCAAGGATATATAGAACTCAAATTACATACTCCGTCGAATTATATCTCTCAGCAACAAACAGAAATCAGTGTTCCTGGTAAGAAAATGTTACTTTATCCTCTGGGTCTTCTTCCATTTATTCCACAGAATACCACATATCAGGATACATTGTCTATTTCCTTGCCATTTATTACCAAATGTCTGTCAGCTTTTTCTCTCTGTAATCACCAGAGCTAAAAGAGGTAATCTCTCTTTTTACCTACAATATCTGTCTACTCTGAATATCCCCTTACATAAAATGATGTAATTTTGGTATCAATGCATTAAATGAAAATGTAAAAAGTTAGAAAGTCTTTTCTCTGAGAATTTCCTCATTTTCAAGTGAGTTGGTCTACAGCAAAGTATTAT
Organism: Dinomys branickii; assembly: GCA_004027595.1. Classification (NCBI taxonomy): domain Eukaryota; kingdom Metazoa; phylum Chordata; class Mammalia; order Rodentia; family Dinomyidae; genus Dinomys; species Dinomys branickii. The sequence continues at coordinate 77,802 of PVLD010008201.1, read as the reverse complement.
TTTGAATGTCAAATTCTTTGCCTTCCTTCTGTAATTTTCCAAATCCACTTCCATTTCCTAAGCTCCTGCAAACGTATATGGACGCCTTAGGCTAAAAAAGTTGTACATCGGAATGTATGAAATTGTAAAGAACATATATGCTGTTTTTGAAAATAATATCTTTCTTAAAATTGAGATAGCTACCCATGGATTCCATTATATCAACCAAAAGATTATTCTTAATTAATGGATGATCTCATTTTCTTGACACCCTGTTATCTGCCTCTCTACCCTCCACTGATATAAGCTTCACCTTCTCCTCAGCTCTCATGTGCAATACAAGGATCACCAGGAGTCATCCAGACATGTAACGGCTGCCCTTCAACCAGCAGTGCCCTGCCTTTATGGACTCCACCTATGCTTCATAATTCTGTATCAATGCCTCATATTCCAGTGATAAAGCTTTTTGGTTATTTATCTCTTAGGATTAGGACTTTCAGGCAGAATTTTGACAAATATGAAAAATATCGAGTATTATTACTGGCTTAAAGACAGATTAGTCATTTAAAAGATGTCTGAGTTTAAAAGTCATGTTTGAGCTTGTCTCAACCCTTGATTGCCATCTGCCAAACTTAAGGTAGTGAAAGATGCCGTCTCACCAAATTCACCTTAAGAACTCATTGCTAGTATTCCACTAAACATCATCTTAGATCTTGAAATTGTGACATCAAAGTACTCAAGATATGTGTCTCTGGCTCCTTATAATTCCTTTGGGTTCTCTAGGGAGAAGCACCTGGTTTCCTTGATAGGTGCTTATAGACATACACATTTGTTAGACGAGAGAACAAAACAGGTCTGGACCTGAAGCTCTGTGCACACTCATGGGTAATAGCCTCAATTTCTCACTATCAATAATACCACTCCTTTATGAAAAAGCGATGATATTCTTTAGAGGATCTAGTTTGAAGGGGAAAATGGTGTTTGTTCCCAGGATAGATACACTGAGGTACTAAAATGCTGCAGTCTTTATAGAAGTACTAATTCTGCTCTAGCACGCAAGCTGCTTTCCTATTTTGATTACACATACAGTTGTGATTTAGTCAATGGTTCTCAAACTGTTTTGCTCATCAGCATCATACTAAAACCATTGGGAACTAGTTAATGCAGTTCAGAGATTATGATTCCATATGTAGGTTGAGATATGCACATTAACTTTTTGACCAGCTCTAAAAGTGATTCTGTTAGTCTAAGAACAATCTGAGAAACCCAGTATATAAAACTGTTTGACTGTGATAGTAAATATAAAATATTAAATTTAAAAAATGTAAAAATGCAAATATTAAGTTTGAAACTAGTGCTTCATGCAAATATAAGCAACACTTAAAAAGTGAAGGAATTTGAGCTACAGGAAAATGGGGACTAAGGATCTATTCAGGCTCTATCCCTATTGTACAGCATCATATACGTGATTTTTATTATGTGAATTCATTGGACTGTGTCCTCCCAAATTTCTTATGTTGCAGACCTAATCCTCAATATGACTGCATTTTTAGAAAAGTAGATAAATAGAATGAAATGAACCCAGAGGGTAAGGTTGTAGTAAGCCCTCTTTTCTCGTACAAGCACAGGGAGATGGCAGCTGCCTATAAACTAGAAAGGAAGCCTTCATCAGAGACAGGCAATGTTAGCGCCCTGACTTTAAACTCCCAGCAACCAGATCCGTGTAAAAATAAATGTACACTACTTAAACCACACAACATATTGTATTTTTAATAGCAGCCTGAGAAGACTGAGATAGTGAGGAAGATAATTTTGCTTTCATTGTATCTTAAGAAAGTTTAATGGAATGTGTTCAAAAATATAAAAATTCTTAATATGCGGTCATTAGATATTTGTTAAATAAAAATATGTCTAAAATTTTAACAGTACTAGACATTTGATTTCTGTTGCATATTATTACTTATAATTCATTTACCTAATATGTTAACTGGCTTTAAACTTCCCATACAAACTGAGAATTTTTGAAATATTTCCATAGTCTTCACCACCAGAATATAGAAACAAAGTCACTTTTGTGTATTATTTTAGGAATTAAGAATGCTTTATAAGGAATTTTTCTTCATGCAAATTATATCTGGTTTTAGGTGAAAATACTGAATTTTATGTAATTTTAACATGCCTATTCCTATTCTGTCTTCTATAGTAGACTATCACAAATGTGGCAGCAATTTAACAATGACTGTGGCAAGATGAGTTTGGAGCGCCCCAAAAAGACACATCCCTGATAATTTCCATTCGTGTCTGAAAGGCCCACTGAAAATCCCATTCATAAGACCTGTCTTTATTTGATCATACTCTCTGTTTTGACAGTGCCAAGAGCCTATGCCCAATGCATTTGTCAAACAGAATCTGATAAATTGTTTAATATCATACCTGCATGAGGTGCTGATAACCAAACAGGAAACCTGTTTGTACATCTGGTTATCAGCACCTCATGTAGGTTGATGACTAAATAAGAATATTAAATGTTAAGAAAAATATGGGATCGAGATATCCATAGAAAGTTTCAGAAGCTTTGACCTTCTTTCGTTATTATAATCTCTGGCTTCTCTCTCTCCCCGTCCCTCTGTCCTGCATGCCCACACGCGCGTGTGCGTGTGTGTGCGCGTGCACACACACACACACACACACACACACACACACACACACACTTCTAAAGGAATGCATACATGCTCAGGAAAGATTTAACAAAGTTCTAGCTTCCTAAGGCCTGGACTTCAAAAATAAACAAACAAATAAATAAATAAATAAATAGCATATAAAACAGAAAAGATGTAAACATTGGGTTTTACAGTCACTTCCTTCTTACTGTTACAGTGACTCACTTTACCTGTAGGGCACCTTTTCTTCTCACTTCAACTTTTGTTTTTTGCTTCTACTTTTCTTCTTTTACCTTCAATAATCTTTACACTTTTAAATTTGCCCCCACTGTCAAAGAAATATTCTCATCTCTCACTATTGGCTAACCTTGGGCCTAAACTTCCAGAACACAGGAAAAGTGTTCCTAACATACAGCTTAAAAGAGAAAATTATTAGGTAAAGGTATTTAAATAAATCTCTGTCCATACATTAGCTGACCACTAAGCTATCCAAGGTGACTCTAACACCTAAACACATTGAAGAATATAAATTTTACAGAGTTAGTTCATAAATATCACTAAAGAAACAACAAAAAATCATAATAACTTCCCCTAACAAACTTAAATGATGAAATTACCAAACAAGGACTTTACTCATTGTTTATAGATGTTGCAAAACTAAGGGATCCTATAAAGAAATACAGGAGCTGGCAATATAGCTCAGTGGTACAAGCACCTGCCTGGCAAGGGCAAGGTCCCAAGTTTGATTCCTGGTACAAAGAAACAAGAAAACGAAATAAGGCTTATATGAAAATAATAATTCATCAGAAAAGGAGCATAAGTAAAGAAATAGAAATTACCTTAAGAATGGAAAACCTGAAAGAAATAATCAAGAATTTGTCCAAATTGATAAAATATTTAACCTGTATTAATGAGCCCCAAGTAATAAAAACTCAATGGCATCTACACCTTAACATATAACAGTGAATGTTGAAAACTAAAGAATCTTTTTTTTTACTTTTATTTTAAAAGTAAAAGAACAAAAACATATTAACGAACAGACACAAAGTAGCATAAGAATAGTACATTCAAAACTGAGTTACAGACAAGGTGACAGGGAATCAACAATGGTTGTTGCATTATATATTGATAACTTCGAAGTGTATACTCAGGAAGACAGATATAGACATGCAAAATTGATCAAACAAATAATCATCAACTATTCCTTACAATAAAGTGACCTAAGTCAGTAGTACAACTAAGTTAGATATGTTGCATATACATACATACTTACATACATACATAGATAATTATCCCTTCCTTCCTTTTTCGTTTTTTTTATATAATTTTTTTAAAGTGTGAGAGAAAAAGAACTACATCAACAAAAAAAAGCAGAAAGCATTAATAAAGAGACACAAAGTAGCACAATAACAGTATAATCAGAATTGAATTATAGACAAAGCAACAGGAAACCAACAATAGTTGTTGCATTGCATATTGATAACTTCAAAGCATATGCTCAGGAAAGCACATATAGACATACATGATTGATCAAACAACCAGTCATCAACTATTCCTTACCATTAAGTGACATAAGACAATAGTAGAACCATGTTAGCCATTCTGCACATATGTATATACGTACATAAATACATACATTTTTGCCTCTAAGAAAAAGAATCTCGAGAAAAATGATTTCCCCTACATAAGGGATTCTCACTATTATGAACAACTCACCACTCATCAACAGCCGTTGAAGATAAGAGACAGCAGTATGAAAACGCTGAAATAAAACAATGACCAGTGAACATCTTTTTTTTTCTTTTTTTTTCTCCAGTGAACATCTTTAACTGAGGAAAATTATCATTTAAAAATGAAAGAAAAATTTATCCACATAAGGAAACACTGGATATATGTTAAAGCAACCTTATGTATAGATTACTTTGATATTAATTCAAACAAGTCTTTTAAAAATGAGTAATTGTAACTTCTAGCATATGTCCTAAAACACAAATCAAAGTGCTCCATAGACTTAAATATAAGAGCTAAAATTATAAAAGCCCTGGAAGAAAATATAAGACTAAATTATAACATAGATTAGGTGAAATGTGTATAAGGCATGCATCACTTAATGACTGAGACAAAATCTTAAAAATCTGCCCTTATGTGGTTTTATCCTTGTGCAAAAGTGCCACAGCACATCATATAAATCATAAAGTTCTAAGTGAGGTGGAAAGTATAACCTCTCCAAAAACAAATCATGCTTAATACCAAACACTAGATATACTACTTTTATCTGCATTTCTCTAATAAAGTTTAGTGTGTGAATTAAGTAAAATGAGAAATTCAAAACAGGTATTAAAGGAAAATAGAACAATTATAACAATATATTACATAAAGGTCATTTAAAACTCACACTTAGTTTCTGGATTCTCCATTTAACGAGTTGAGACTCTAATTGGCTGTGGGCAACTGAACTTGCACAGGAGACAACACTACATGTTCCAAATACAGAAGTGAGACAGACAAATGAACGTAGTTATACACATTGAAAAGGAGAGGTCGTGGGGAAAAAGAGTCACTAATCTCAAGGAATTTTGAATTTTTTTTTGGTCTTTTTGACACAGGGTCTCACTATGCACTTCAGGCTGGCCTTGAGCTCATTTTCTAACCCAGGCTGACTTCAAACTCACAATGATCCTCCTGTGTCAGCTTCTGGAGTGCTGGGATTACAGGTGTGAGCCACCATGCCTGGGCAGGAATTTTGAATTGTAGCTGGAATAATTACATTAATTCACTCTCCGGGAATATGCCTCTGTCGATCTTGACTTCCTCATGTAGGGTCAGTGAGCCACTTTGGATTCACTCTTTCTATTTTCTGAAAGGAAAGCACATATTTAAAGCTGATCAGAGTTATTACCTTGCTCTCTGCCTATAGAACTTTGGAAGTCTGATGGCCATCTTTCATTTTGTCCTCTCTGTCTTTTCAATCTGAGTAGGCAGAATTTCTGCTGGTACACAATTCTTAGGATACCTGTGGGTTTTTCAAGCATGTAGTAATATTCGCTCTTCTAGGAAAAAAGCCTTCTCTATAGAGAACTACTGGAGAATGTCAACTGTTTTCTTTTTAGTTTAGATGTCTGTGGGAGGTATCCATGAGTCAAATACTTATTAATCTCTTTAAATGACACTCTGTGTGACTAAATATTGTAACTATGGTCCTTTATTTCTTAAAAATCATTAGCAATATGTTTTTCAGTCATATCTTTTGGTTTCTCCCTGGAGAAATTTTTCCTGATAATCAGTCTATGAAACTTAGTGTCCATTGAAACCTGCATAAGTAAAAACTTCCCAACTTCATACTCTGTGCAGCTTATTAGTTTTTCACTTAATTTATTCCAGGTCTTTCATATTTCCCTATAAGTAACGAGACAAAATCAGGTTGGAAATTTCCTCTATTAAACATCCAAGTACATAGGTGTTATTTTGAAAAGAATAATTTTAAAAATTGTATCAAAATATCTATAACATAGACAAAAAGGAAACAAGGAAAAACCAGTAAAAATGATAGAGGATTTCAAAACAAAATGATAAGAATTAACAGTGGCTGTTACATTACATATTGTTATCTTCAACAAAGTTGCTCAGATTACCAGATGTAAGAATGCAAGATTGATCAAATCATTAAAGTGAATAAAAATTAAAATCAAAAAACCAGACAAGAAATGATAGTTTCACTAGACAAGATGTTAGCAATTCACCAATGGTTGTTATATGGCATATTGTCATCCTTAAATTAATTGTTCAGATTGCCAGGCATAAGCATGCAAAACTGGTCAAAATGAAAAAAAAATAGGCATTAACTGTTCCTTTCAATAAACCACTGGACTTCAGAAAGTTTTTAGGTTCTGCTTTGCACTAACTTGCAATACCATTGACAGTGTTTAGGTGTTCCCTTTTCTACATATCCTTCCCAGCTCTTGTTACATCTCATCTTTTTGAAAATAGACAATCTTACAGATAAAATGTAATGTCTCATTGCTTTCAGCTTCCACATTTCATTATCAGAGATGTGGGCACTTTTATGTACCTGTAAGAACACAGTTTATTTAAGCTTACGCAACTTTGTAACAAGTATCCATTTTCCTTGAATTTCCAATAAATTGGTCTCATTTTATTGTGCACTTCAACAGCAGTACTTTTGAAAGAAGTTTTAACTAACAAATCATATACATACGCATGCATATGTATGTTACCATGTAATATCTTGATACTAATATATATTGTATATTGTTCACATTTGGTAATGCTCAGATTAGGACAATATTTAGCATATTTTTCAACTCAAATTATGTATAAATATATATAATTATATATTATATAATATATAATATATAATTATATATATATATTTTTATATATTTGTGGTAATACATTCAAAATCAATCATCTCTTTTAGCTCTTTTCAAATACAGATGATTACCTAGCTATAGACATTTACCTGTGCAATAGAACACCAGCAAGAGATTCTCCTATCTAGCTTTAACTGGCGACTCACTAACAAAACTGCCATCATTAGACTGGCCCACCTTTAGCCTCTGGTAAGCACCATTCTATTATCTATTCATATGAGTTCAATTTTATTAGATTCCTCATAGAGAATTCGTGTCTGCCTACCTGTCTTTTTTCACTTCACATAATATCTTCTATGTTCATGCCATGTTCTCATTTTCTGTTTAATTTAAATGGCATATATATGTGTGTGTGTGTGTGTGTGTGTGTGTGTGTGTGTGTATACATATACATACAATTACATTTTAAAGATTTTAAATACTAGCTATTGTGAAAAACGCTACAACAGACATAAAAATATAAGTATCTCTTTAGCATACTGATTTCAAAGCCCAGTAGTAAAGATTGATGCAATATATGGAAATATTTATTCTGTCTAGTTTTCCACACGATAGTGCTTTCTACAATGACTGCAATAATTTTCAATACCATCAAGTGTTTAGGTGTTCCCTTTTCTACATATCCTTCCCAGCTCTTGTTACATCTCATCTTTTTGAAAATAGACAATCTTACAGATAAAATGTAATGTCTCATTGCTTTCAACTTACATCTTTCATTATCAGAGATGTGGGCACTTTTATGTACTTGTTGGTTGTTTATATATCTTGATTTGAGAAACATCTTTTTAATTTCTTGCCCATTTTAATAAGGTTTTTTTCTTTGTACTATGTAGTTTGAGTTCCTGAACTATTTTGAATATGAACCTGTTATCCAATATTTTCTAATATTTTTCAGTACTCTTTGTCCTCTGATGATTGGCCCTTTTGTCTGTTTGGATTTGTTACTTTAATGTTAAAGCCCTTATCTACAAATTCCTTGCCTAGGTTTATGATATGGAGATTTTACAGTTTTGTTCTAGAAGTTTCATAGTTTGCATTTGTAAATATTTTGTACATGGCAATAGATAAAGGTCTAATTTCATTCCTTTACTTGTGGATACAACATTTGCCCAGCACCATTTATTGAAGAGACAATCAGTTCTCTGTTTTGAGTTCTTCATATGTTCACTGATAATGAGTTGGTTTTACATAGGTAGATTTATTTGTGTTCTCTCTATTCTGTTACTTTTGTCTCTGTATCTGTCTTACTCCAATACTATTCTGTTTTAGTTACTATAATTTTGTGGTACATTTCAAGATTGCTTTAGCTATTTACCCAAGATGCTTTCATTTACATGTGTTCTAAAAGATTAAACATACGTTAGTTAAAGTTAAGGCAACAATAATCTTAAATGTCTGGAAGCAGACTTCTCATAAGTTATGAGAAATTGTAAGTATGACTAAACATCATTTTGTGGGACCCTCTATACAAATTTCTACTTGTCCAGAGCTTGGATTTTAATAGTTCATGAAGGTAAAACATCTGACATGAAATCCTCTGCAGTGCACAGGCCAAGATCCAGAAGAAAATGCCAACATGAAGTTGGGACTCCTGAAGGATGTGCCTTTAGTATATAGTCCACTCCACAGAAGGAGGCTCAAAAATGTATAAACAGCAAATGAGATAGGTTAAAAAGAAATTCCATCATCCAGAATACAGCGCCAACAGTGCAACACAGTAAAAAAAATGGAAAATAAATTTAGCAGAAAACATTCTTTAATCTGTGTGTGTCTGTGTTATAGCATATCATAGTTACAAAGAAAAGTACTAAAGTATATATAAAAGAAGCATTATTAAATATGGCAATTTCCTAGATCCTTATATTCAAGAATATCAGTACATTGCAGTGGAAATTAAAATGTAAAATCTTATCCATGTATGTAGTAAAATTATACAACAGATTAGACCAAGAGAAAACCTTCAGCATAGCTAGAAAAAAGGTTACTGAGAAGAGTGACAAACACAAAACAAACTTCCCAGAGGTAGTAGGGACAGCCAGAAGACAGTGCTATAGTAATTCTAGAAACTCAGGGCAGATAAAGTACAATTTTACACTGAGAAAAACTACATCTGTCAATGAGTAAAACATACAGATTTTATAGATTTTGTAAATCAGGAACAGGCACAATAATAAATGCAAATCTTTTATTTATAGAATATAAATCAATCCAATCTGTCTCCCTCCATAAGCTTCCTGTCCTCACTGATCGCATCTTTGTTATATATTTCAGACCTTTAATTTCGTTTTGCCAAATCTGAAAGATTAAGTGGTCCCATGTCATAGTATTTACATTCAGTTTTCCTAGGAATTAGGGGTTTTTCTTCTATTTTCTCTCATTTATATCAGCTAGCATCATGTGGATTTCTAAGTTATGTTTTCTTGTTGTATAATATTTATCTTGTAAGATTTTATGATTTTATCTCTCATTTTATGTCTCTTTCTAATAATCTTGTTTTTTTTTTGTTTATTGGCCCACTTTTCTGGTACATTCATTCATTTGAAAAATTTTAGTATATATTGAAAATTATTATGTTTAAAGGTCAAATAAAATGTTCTGTTGTATTAACATACCTTTACTTTTGAAGCATTCTGTTATTTAGGATATTAGCATCTGCAAATGCAAATCAACATTTTATTAACAATCTGTCCTCAGAATGACTACTATCACCAAAATGAAAAAAATAGTGGCTGTGGGAGATTCTGAGTGAATGCACTGGCAAGGGTCTCTGTGTTGCCTCCAGCAGAGGACGCTGCTCTTAGACTGTAGTTTTTTCTCTATAGCCTCTCTTACCTTGAAGGAGCTGCTCATGAAGGATTTTTATAGACTTGTGGGCTTCTTTTTTCTTGGCTAACGTGAGGACACAGTGAAACCTGCTAAAGACACGTCAAGGGGGTGAGAAGACAAAAAATAACACAACTAGAACTGGGCTGAGAGTCATGATGAAATTGAGTGTTTAAACTGAACAAAGACCATTTTACCAGAAGAACTTTGAAATGTTTTCAGCTGGAAAGTTTATTTGTACTGTGAAAGAGAGGAGAAATTTTTGTACTGTCAGAACTATGTTTTCCCATGTATCTTAGTTTGTCTGCAAGCCCCTTACATAAATTCCCATTTTACGGGTGCCAAGGCTTACTGCCACAATTTCTACCTGTAGAATCATTTCCCTCAACTCCTACCCTCAGTTGTAAAAATTAAATAAAAAATTGGAAAGTAAAGACTTTTTGGCACAATATATCGCAAATAGACTTGACTTGGGACCACTGGGTTGTGCATGCAGTTGTCAACAAGCAACAGACACTCATAGGTACTTCAGAAGAGTTTAATGCAAACCCTATCTGTCAAACTTGGGAAAGTGTCAGGAAACCAACCACAGATACTCAAGTAGTAACTACAGTCATTTCCATCATTAGATTTGACTGTACAAGGAGAGCTCACTCTTCTTGGAATCCCACAAACAGTGTTAGAATAGGTGAGGTCCACCAAGCAGGGTCCAGTAGTTGAGGGTCCGCTGTGGAATTTTAAAACAGGAACGTGTCTATGTAATGTCACATGTCACTCACATAGAGGAAGTCAAAGCAATAAATGTCTCTCACTTATTATCTTCCTGCCCTCCTCGTCTCTTACTGTTGCTTCCAGCTGGCTGACCAACCAGAGCCCAGAAGTGAGCGAGCCCACTGTTCCCTTCCATTGTAATCAGCCTACTGCAATACTGGTAGGAGACAGATTTAAAGACACAAAATGGAGAATACAGCATAGTAGGAAATGAGAAGAAAGCTTCTTTTAAGGATCTATGTTTTTCTCAGAAATTTTATGACTTTTTAAAATACATGTTTTATTATCAAACAGACTCTTCAGTGAGATCTTGAAAATGTTACATTAATATTGCTGAACTTAAGCTGAACCATCAACAGTAGGAAGAGTAATACCTATATGATAGTGTGTTAAATCAGCACTCCCTCCTTCTCTCTAGATTTTAATTAAAACTCAAAAGATTAGAAGTGAAATTTAAATACCTCCTTTATCTACATCTCAAAGCAATGTGGAACCACTGCCACTAGAATTTCCAAAGTATATTGGCCAAAGCTGTTGCTATGACCCTTAGCTCTTTGTTAACCTTAAAATTTAAGAAATGAGCAACAGAAGATAGGAAGAGCTCTCCAGTGATGTTGGTATTCTGTGTATCTTTCATCTCTACCAAGGATGGACATCTACAGTCTTATTTTTTACATCATCCCAGGAGAGAGGGGCCTTGAGAAGACCGAATGTAGCCTGACATGTGGCTATGGGAATTCAGGGAACATAACGTTTGGCATTGTAAACTTTGTCTGGTCATTATAAAAGCAGATATGGAAGGAAACAATTGCTGTTAGAGTAAATTGAACTTCTGCTGATAGTGAGAAAATAATGCAAATGTATTTAATTCTTGGCCAAATAGAATGATGCCAGTCTGAGGCCATCTTGAATATAGTGGAAAGTCATCGCCTATAGGAGTAACACGGATTTGTGGATGCTAAGGACACGGCGAGCAACTGAAATGAGCAAGTGGAGAAGCACACTGCTGCTACCAGGGGAGGGGCAGTGGATGCTTTGCAGATGAAGAATCTCTGAGGAATAAACAAATATGCTTTAAAAAAGAAAAATCCAGCTTGAAGTCTTCCCAGCCCACAGAATACCAATGCCATGTAACAACTGTATTAGTCAAGTGAGATTTGTCATTTTAATTTTTTCTTCTAATCTTGAAAATATTACTTACATTTTTAGGATTTACTAACTTTATGGTATGTAATCATGCATTTTTTGTCAAAAAAATGAAATCTATATTCTAAATTAATAGTACATCAGTGAGGTCAGGCATGGTGGTGCATGCCTATAATTCCAGCTCTTGGGAGACTGAAGCAAGAGGGTCATTGTGAGTTCAACACCAGCCTGGGTTACAAAGTGAACTCAAGGCCAGCCTGCACTGCATAGCAAGACTGTCTAAAAAAGACCAAAAAGAAATAGTACGTGAGTGCAATTGAGACATTAAAGATCTCTTAGGACATCTTTTCCAACTCTTGCCCAATTCCTCTCCAACCTTGTCTTCTACCACTGATTTATCTCTAAAGTTTTCCCTTAATTTCAGGGCCTTACTCTTTCTTTTCTAGTCTTAGTTAACTGAGCATATGTTCAATGTATTGTTTAATACTTAAGCTTATAGATTAGGATCAATATCCATTTCATCGTATATTATTTTCTGTTCTTTCTATAATGAAACTCATTTCATTGCTTTTACCTTTGTTTTTGTTATTCTCTGCTCCCCCCTCAGTCTGCTATGATCTCTGTGGGGTGAGAAGAGTCGAAGCACGCAGTGGAGTGACAGTGCCCTCTTCCTTCACTTTCATTTTATCAACCAAAAACAAAAGAGAAACAGAAAACAAAACAAAACAAAAATTAAACGCCAGAAAACCACCTTACAAACCACCCTTGCATTGCTCCAGAAAATCCCACAGAAACTTGTGAGCACTCAGAATGTCTACTTAGGTACAAAAAGCCCATCTGACATGGAAAGGAGATAAAAAGTAAGTGAAAAAGTACAATTTGCTGAAAAGGTAAACAACAAAAAAACCAGAGTCTTAAAGCAAATCAAGGCTCTTCTAGTTATTCAAGTTCCTTAGTTCATTTCCAGCTGTCCAACTGTCATTCCATTTATGTGCTCTGCTTTTGACATTGTTAGTAATTTTTTATGTTAGAAGCCACTAATGTAATGAGCCTCATCATCTCTCTAACATAACCATTAAAACATAAAAAGGCAATAAATCTTAAGTAGCTGACACACCTGATTAAAAGCATTGAACTTCAATGATGTAACCTGTGACCTGAGCTCATTCCCGAAGCCCACCAGGTGTAGGGCCCCTAAAGTGACACATTTTAGCATTAGTAAACCCATCAATACCCTGCTTCACTGCTCTGTTTTACTCATGTCTTGCTGAAGTATCTTGTAAAATATCCAGAATCATCATACAGGTGCTACCCCTGTATTTTTGTAGATTAACAAGGAAATACAAGAACTGTTTCATGCATGACAGAACGAGTGACGTGGTAGCTAGAAGAATGTTAACATAAATGCCTTTTTAATCATAGTAATTCTGTTTCAATTTCCATTTCCAATGCAGATTAACTATCATTGACCTTCTTATGAATCTCTGGTTTCCCACCAAATTTCTTAGAAAATGAAGTTGTTCTAGTTTTGCCTCTGCTCGCCCTCTGGCATTCTGAATGTCCCTTGCCATAGGAAAATTAAGGAATAACGACATCTCATTGGGAATGGTGCCATAATTACTGGAGGTTATGTGTTAAGGAAGTATGTGCCAAAGGAAGCTCTCAATTATTTGGATTTGTAGAATTCTGCTTGTAGAGATTCAACATGTAAAATAGATGTTTGTGACTAGATTTGAGACTCTTGTCAAATGTTCTGTTAAATCAAAAGGTCAATGAAATAAGAGTTAACTCAGTAAACAAATAAGCTATTCTAATCTAATTATGCCAATATCATTTTGTTTTAATCACCTAGGAAATGAATGAAGAAATGCAGATCTAGATTTAACTGTAATGCATTAGAAACAAAAATGTCCACTATTGAGTATAATGGAATTATGCTATGCAGCTATACAATATATTGAGTGATTCAAAAGATGAATATAACTGATATATACAAATTCATCTTCTCAGAATTATAAGGAAGATAGTAAGTGTATAAAACAAAAGACTGTGGTAGAAGGAAACTATACAGGAAAAGGGTCAATGTTTGGATGCTAAGAATGTTGCAAAATTAAAAATTCAGTAGAATCAAGGCAGTGCAAAGCTGTCCACTTTTGCTGATAAATTCAGGGCTTGAGTGATTGCTCCTGACTCCCAACTCCTTCCTAAGAGGGATCATATAAGTAGTCCAGTCACTGAGAACCGCTACTCAAACAAAGCTTCTGGTATTAAACATACCACAAAAACCACTACACTTAATAAAACAGTCATATTTGGACAATGATCAGATAAGCTGCTTTAAAAAAATCAAAAAATCAAAACAAATTACACATATTCATAAATAACTTTGAAAAATATGGTATAGGATTCTGTGCTCATGGCGCTGACTGGTGACCCCTGACCCCTGAAGCTCCCTCAGAGAATCTCCCAAGAGCCACCACAACCCACTTCTGACCCGCCCACTTCCACATCATGTACTTCTGGCCCTGGCTACTCAAGGGCCATTGCACTTCCACCCCACTTCAGACACACCTCCCTTCACGATTTACCTGGTGCCAGGCCTTGGCTAGCTGCTTCCTCAGCCTCCTGGGAATACCACGAAGTCCTCGCCCCCTCGGCATCGGTCAGCACTGCTGCCCACGTGGTCGCACTAACTTCTCTGCCTTTGCTGCCTTCGCGCTTGCTGCAACCACCATGGCTGCCGCGCCCCAGGGCAACCAAAGCCACCACCTCGACTGTGAGGCTGCAGTCAGCATCCAGATTCAGATGCAAGTCGACGCCTCCCACATCAGCCTGTCCCTGGCCATCTACTGTGAGTGCTTAGATGAGACCCTGAGTCACTTTTCGCACTTCTTCGTGCGTAGATTTCACCAGTGGAGGGAGCTCGCTGAGAATCTCATGAGGTTGCACAACCTGCACCGTGGCCGCGTCTCCTTTCACGGCACCATGAAGCCTGACGTGCGCTGTAGGGCCTAGGCTGTGGCCGCCTAGAGAAAACCCTCAGCCGGAGCCTCTTGGGGCTGCGCCCCTTGACTTCCTGCTGCGTCACTAACTGCTTCCCCAAGCCCATCACCCTGCTCAAGGTGGAGCCCTGGAGGGAGCGCCTGGCCAACTGCCCCTTTCATGGACTCAGCCTGAAAGACAGTGACAAAGAGGACTGGTGGTGGACTGTCCCCAGGGTAGTGGGGTCTTCCTTGGGTCTCCAGGCACACTTCCCTACCACCATATTCCTCTCTGTTAGACTGTTATTTCCAATAAAGTTACTTGGTTATTAACGCAAAAACATTTTTTTCTTAAGGTTGTTTGAATTTGAGGGATAAAGTTCATGCAGCAGATTGTATTTACAAACATGACTAAGACAGTACCTCCCAGATCTCTTCAGAATTCTTCCCCTGCCTGCACTGAGAAGTGGAATCTAATTTCCTTCCCTTCAATTTAGATTGTTAATTGTTTGAATTTTAATGGGGGAGAGAGAGACAGACAGACAGGGAGGGAGGGAGAGAAGGAGGGAGGGAAGGAGAAAAAAGAAAGTTATTAGAGTTATTTGAATTTGAAGGCAAAGGTTCAGGCAGCAGATTGCATTCACAAACATGACCAAGATACTATGTCTCACCTCACAGTCTCTTCACAATTCCTGCTATTCCTCCATTGAAAGGTAAAGTGTAATTTCTTTCCCTTTAGTTTGGCCTGTGTTAGTTACATGAATAAATAATACACTAAAGTGGAAATAATATTCTGGAGTTTTTGAAACATTCATATTAGGATATTCTATCAGAACATAGCTCTTGATGTAAAAAGCACAAGACAATTTAGGTATTTCAGCTACCACCTACACTGACAGTTTTAGCTTTTACATATGTGTGTGTGTGTGTGTGTGTGTGTGTGTGTGTGTATATATATATATATATATATATATATATATATTTCTTTTTGAGACAAGGTCTCACTATGCAGTTGAGGCTGGCCTTGAGCACACTTTGTAGCCCAGGCTGGTCTTGAACTCACAAGATCCTCCTGCCTCAGCCTCCCGAATTCTGGGATTACAGGTGTGCACCACCACACCCAGAATGCATACTCATAGTTTTTCTTTTATTTCACTACATAATACTTTAATGAATATTAAAGGAATATTTTCCAACTTTTGTGTTCAAAATAGGATATGGAATACCGTCATTTGTGCTGCTATATATTGTTGAAGTATGATGTTTTTTAATTTTTTTGGCAATATATCCAGAAGGGAAATAGCTAGGTTAAGTGGAACCTCTTATCCTAGTTTTGTGAGAAATTTCCACACTGATTTCCACAGTAATCTTACCAATGTATATTCCTACCAGCAGTGAAGTGTTCCTTTTTCCTCAAAGCCCCTCTAGCATTTGTTATTGGTTGATTTTTTGATGATAGCCATTCTTTCTGGGGTGATGAGGAATCTCAGTGTTTTAATTTGCATTTCTTAATGACCAGTGATGTTGAACATTTTTTTCATATATTTATTTGCCATTTGTATTACAAAGAAGAATTTTCTGAGTGGGCCTCACTTAACTGTTTGAAACCCCTTATGACTAGTTTACTAATTCCTTGCAGGAATAGAGTCCCTTCTCCAGGAAGCTTCAGCGTGTGCATGGGTTCCACTTACCCTGTGATATGTCCTTCCTGGTTGCCTGATTTTACAGACTTTGCACTTGCTTGGTTAGCCCCACAAATACATAAAACAGTTCCTTTAAATAAATCTCATGCGTGTAGCTATAACATCTGTATTCTTATCTCTTCCTGAATCTGCTGGTCTAAGTGAACTGTAATTAAAAAAAATTAGCATCAGAAGTGGTTTCAGAAGAAAAGACTCTTCAGGATATCTTATTAATTAATTCCTCATCTTCAGGAATTGGTGCTCATATTTGACAATTCAAAAACAAAAGAATCCTATTTTCAGTGATAAAAAGACAAAAAAAAAAAAAAAAACCCAGGAGATTTACTCAAATTGTTGCCTTTGAGCAGCTGTGAGTACATGCAGGAGATGCAACGCTGGATGAATATTTTATACCTTAGAGTACTGTGGTCAGATTAAGGAATATCATGATGTTTGAAGGGTAGTTTGAACTTTGTTGGAGAAAGGGAAAGAAAATAATGAGCTCAAGGCTTTAAGTTCCCAGCTGTAGTTGTGCATCGACGACCTTATAGCCTCTGTAACCTCCCAGAGGCACAGGTAATGAGCATGGAGAAATGGTCTGTGATCAGGACCACTGACTGTGATACACTGCATCATCTACGCACACCTGCAGGGCTCCTTCTCAGTTAACTGAGGAAGAAAGACTAAAATCTGGTTTGTACTTACTCTTCCCTCTATGCAGACACTGTCAGAAAGCAAACAGCTGTACCACTATGGCAGCTCTCTGAGCCAGAGTCAGTAGTGAAGGGTCAACTTCTTGGTGAGCAGAACTTCAATGTGTATGTGGCTTGTCATTTCATTGGGTGGGCAGGTGACCAGAAGTGTGAATGAGTCTGCTTGAGCTACTATAAAATATGTATAAAAATAGAATAAACTATATACCTTATAAACAGAAGTAATTTATTTCTCATGGTTCTGAAGATCCAGATGCTGCTAGATCTGGTGTCTGCTGAAAACCCATGCAGAGGGTATCTTCTTGCTGTGTCCTAATAAAATGGAATGGGTGAATGGCTGTTGAGGTTATTTGGGAAGGCTACTAATCTCATTAACGAGGGATTTGTCCTTATCATCTAAACACTCCCCAAAGTCTATCCCTTCTATTTCTTGGATTTAGGATTTGAACATAGAAATTTGGAGTTGAGAGGTTACACAAATATTCAGAATCGTTGTCAAGGGTTTGTCTAGATGGTCAGGGACCGGGAAGGAATACAGTTGAAATGCTGGTGACAAAACCACTTGGGGGAAAGACATGTAGATATGTGAATAAACCTCTCCAAATAAGCAAAAAATGTGAAAATATTTGTCTCGTGTTTAGCACAGGAGGATTTCCGCAGCAGAGGATTTAATTAATCAAGTGGGTAGGATGATCTGTTGTGCGGATATTCACGAGACCCTCTCTTCGTTGATTCCTGTCATTGTCATCCGGCCTTATGTACAAAGTGGCCATGTTGAAGGGATGGGAGTCACACAGGTGCTAAGCCAGAAAGGTTTGCCATCTCCGAGGCCAGCCTGACCCCGCGCACTTCAGAGTGTCAAAATGCCAGCAGCAGACATCAACATGTAAGCCTCAGATCTAGCACCGTTTCTGAAGGTGATCAGTCAGACACCTAGCTTCAGGTCAGTTACATTGATTTTCTTCCATCATGAACAAGGGAGTACTTTATTCTTACTGAAATAGACATTTATTCCAGATGAAGGTTTGCTTTTATGCCTATGATGTTGCTGCCAAAATTGCCATCATGAACTTAGCAAATGCTTCACCCGTTGCCTTGTTACTTTGCTTCTCTGGTTGATCCTTACCTAACCTGTGTGTAATTTCTATGTCTTCTTTATATTAATACACAAAGCTGCTACTTACTACAAGTTCATTTCTTGATATTTAGAGTATAAGTAAATCCTTAATTTTTGAACAATCTAATTCACATTAAGTAGGTCTCTGTAATTCATGCCTACCAATGTTGAATGAATCAAGTATGGATTTGCTGTAGTTCCCCTGAGTTTTCTCACCCAAGAATAAGACAAAATCAGTTCAAAAGGAAAGTTCCCCCATACTTACACTTTATATGCAAGTAAGGTCTTCATATATAATTTGTTGTTGTTCCTCTCTGCTGCTCCATAGTGCTCTTCTTATGTACCATGTGAGTTATTCACACCTATCCATAACCTCTAGTACCTCAGAATGATTTTTATTAGGAATGAAAAACAGCGTAGATGTAATTGGTCCAAATTAGGTCATTCTAGGGTGGGATGGTCTGTAGTCCAGTATGACTAATGTCCTTATAAAAAAGAAAACACCATATTAAAATGAAGGCAAAGACCAAGGTGCTACTTTTAAAAGCTGAAAAGTGGCAAATATTATTAGCAAGTGAGAAGCCTAGAACAGGTTCTTTCTCACAATCTTTGGAAGAAACCAGTTCTATCCATACTTTGATCTCGGACTTCCAGCTTTCAGAATTGCAAGGAGTCAATGTTTAAATTACCTAGCCATACTTCATTACAACAGTCATAGGGAGTGAATACAGGCCTGAATAAGGAAGTAATTCTGACCTGTGCTTTAAAGGGTCTGCATAACAAACTCATTAAAGAACCTAAAGACACTGTTGATACTGAGTATTTGGCATTCAGAGATAGAATACCAGAATACCAGCTGTTATCTCTAGGAATCCATTGATTAGAACAACTCAGATGAAGAAAACAGATCTCCACAAATCTTGCATATATCTTTGGAAAAAAGTAACTCTCTAAATACTATGAACATTGTGATTTGGGGGTAGATGATGTTTCTGTGGACAAAATCATTAAGAACTGCAATAACTTAGGAAAAGAAAAGAGGAATTGAAGGTCTGTTGGATCTTTTCCCTCATTGTATGAATGTAACAGATTTCAAACACTGTTTTATCATTTTCCTTTAGGTTCTAATTTGTGTTTCCAATATATTGATTTAATAAAAAGAGTTAAACAATTAAAATACAAAGTTAGGAATAAGAACTACCTTTTACTAATTATGAGAAAAGAAATTATGGCAAGCTATATATCACAATATACAAAATATATGTTATTAGAAATAGATTACCACATTTCTATAATATTGTAATGGCCCAAGTACCCAGCTGCTTGCTAGACTGACCCCATGCTTGACCCATGATTCATCTCAAACAGCTAAAGTCCATGTCTGGTAACATAATTATTGTTTAAAGTTTCCTTGTTCTTTCTCAGAAAGAATTCAAAGAGCATTGCCCGTCCCTGCCAGAAACAGGACAGTTACCCAAGCATAATGTCCCTGCTACACCTGTGTATTCATTGTGGTTTTTGTCTTTATAAGCCCTGCATACAATGGGCTCGGGGCTCTCACTTCTCAGCCTTGAAACAGAAGCATGAGTGGGGGCCATTGGGCTCAATTATTAAAAGCGCTACTAAATTCTAATTTGGCTGTTTGGGAGTTTATTGTTCTCACACCCGTCTCAATATGTTTAACTTGGAACTCATTTTTTCATGAATTTCATCTCCATCACTTTTTAAATATTATGGAAAATATTGAAATGATTAAATTTTTCTCTGAGTTAAACTGCTTTAAATCTATGAGATTTAAAATAGTTTCAGTTTGCTAGTTTATAAATGGTAATGTCATTTCATGTGGAAATTGTAAAATTTTGAGAAATCTACCAGTTTCACATATAAGCTATAAAGTCTTGGGATCTTCAAATATTTTTTCCTTTTCAATAAGTCTTAAACACATTTTCAAATCAACAATATTTATTAATTCATTTTATCTCACTATCTTCTCTAGAGGGTCATATTATGAAAAATGAAACTTCCTTTCATTAAGAAAGGTTCATTAATAATGAAATTGCTGTTCCTCCTAACAAGGCAATATAAAGGCTTCTGGAACTATGAGAAGATAAATAATTCATTCCTGTGAAGCTGGACTCTCGTCTGTACAAATTTCAGTATTTGTTATTTACTTTATTTTCCATCTTTTCTGTATGTGTGGCCTTATTAAAAGCTTTATTTCTGTTACTGCCATTGTACCATCTGTATTTAATTGGCAACTGCAATATTTTTTATTCAAAATTTCTACCATCAAAATTTTAGTTTCTCTTGTAATGAAACTTTTGACTACTTTAGTTTCCTTTAATCTTCTTCTTTTACTTTCCTTTTTGATGTCTATAAGAATACTTCCTCTTTACCAGCACAACTATTTTACTCTAATAAAAATTCTAGAAGAACATATGTAGATATTTATATAATTTTACTCTCAACTTGGTTACAATGAGAAATGCATTTCACAGTTTCTCTTTCTCTGTATACTTCAGGGTCAATAAGAACAAGTTAAGTTAGACAAAAGTTTAGGAGGCAGAAATAAAGCATCAGTCACTCAACCCTGAAGTCAAAACTGTTCAGAAGAAAGGCATAAAAGTGAAGGCAAGTTTTTGTCTTTAACATGCACTGCTCTGAACCCACCTTTCCTTTAAGAACGTTGGACCTGTTGATAAAGCCCACACCCACTGCCATACAGTTAGTTCACTGTGAACACAAAGAGATACTAATCATGCAGAACCAGCACTCTCCCATGAAACTCTCCCCCAGCTCCCTTTAGAATTCATTTAAAGCAGCTCTGTGTGCTTCATTTTCAGATGTGTGGGCCTGTGCTACTACTGGCAGGTAACTTTTTCTATTATTTTGATTTGCATTTTTTATTGTTACTTCTGCTGCATCTCTAAAAACTATGCAACTTCTAAGTCCTATCATAAATTTCCAATTGAATAAAGTGCATATAATCCTTCTTCTTTGACTAAACTGTTAAAATTTACTGATAAACAAAATTAACCAGAAATTATCACACAAGTAAGACCAGGTCAAATAAATCTCAAAATACCTACTTTCCTAATTGTTACATACTTTTAAAATCAGGTTCTTGCTATCCTACATATACTGATTTATAGGTAAGTATGTGTAGGGCTTTTGCTCCTGTGTGGCCATGTGTTATTGACATTTTTTCATGTCATTTCATTAGGAAATTTGAGACTTTATCAAGATGAAATTGATCAGATTGCCAAGGCACAATCCATGTGTAGGATGAAAAAGCATGAAAAGTCTGTGCATATATATGTAGTCACTTTTAGCATTAGTATTTGCTTGTGCTCTACAAATAGCAAAGTGTTAGTAAATTCTCTTTCATGATTCTGAAATAAAAGCCTACTCTACTGATATATAACTGAGAATATTCCTGTTAAGAAAGAATGTTTCAAACTGATTACTATCATAATTCTGTCTAGCTTTTTGGTGTCCAGTGACTCTCTTATCTTGCCAGTCTAACAAGACAGTTAAATATTTTATACAGCTCTTTTCGATGCTTTTCAATGCTAACAGTTATACAAAGTTGTTCTAAAGAATTTCCAGAGTATGTAGGCTGCTATAACTTCAGAATCAGTGAAAGATGTGTGCACATATGTTAATCATCCAATCACAGATAGTACAGTGTAACAATTTGTATTAGCATGGATACCAGGAAATTGATGCTTCTTAGAGTGCTATGTACAAATAGATCTTCAATAACTGTACATTGCAAAGTGTTGATGATCAATAAGAGCAGTAAGTTAAATGCTAGAGGCTAGAGTTAAATACATTTTGGTGCATTTAAGCAAGCTCATATTATCAATTTAATGTGTTCCTAGAAGAGTTGCCCTGGAAATCACACATCCAGAAGGGGAACAGAATGATGGCCAGAATGATGCTCTGGATCAGCCACTGGGTTTTTATGGTATAAGTAATCTTTTTCACAAAATAGATAATTACTGCCAAGTTGCATATAAAGTAGGATATCTGGAGATTAATGGTTTTCTCACTGGGTGTTAGAGAAATTGTGAGAGAGGAACTCAGGCTCCAAGAAATATGTGCAGAAGAAATCAGCTGCATAAACACTTTCCTCAGAGTTCCCCTGAACTGGGAATTTAACCTCTCCACAGCTGCACCTCTCTGTATAACACTGAAGGCAACTTGGTTTAAATCTCCCAAGGCAATTTTATCAATAGACAAACAAAATTCATTAAATTCGGTCAATATTTTTGCAGTATAAATATTTGCAAACTGAGGTATTAAAAATTGTTTTCTTTGGGTGAAGGTATGAACATATACCTTGTCCTGCAGCACGAGGCATAAGTTTCAGATTCTAATGCACCTGTCTTAAATTAACTACTTGTTTTTCTGCTTGTGCCTTTAAAAATAGTATGGGTATCTTTCTTCTATGTCTTTTCTTATTAAATTAAAAACAAATACACCATATACCTGACAATTCAAAGTAATTATGTGAAATAGATGAGAACACATTTTCTGTATTGGTGTGCTTTCCATTGCAGGGACAAAATACCTGACACCTACAATTTAAAGAATGAGAGGCTATTTTGAATCATGGTTCAAAGGTTTCAGTTCATGGTCAGCTGACTCCAAGGCAGAAACTTTACAGTGGAAGGACTTGGAGGAGCAAAGCTTCTCAACTCATGGCATCTGGAAAGCAGAGAACATGGGCATATGTAGAGTAGAAGGGCACAGAAATCAGATAAATCTCCAAGGTTATGCCCCACACTATGCACTCAGATGTAGCACGAAGTGTCCTCAGTAACGCATAAGTATTTCTCAAGCGAATCAAGCTGGTTAACTTTGATATGTAACTACAAAACTACTTGTACATCAATATTCTAGCCGCCTTGTTAATAATACTCAGAAAAGAGAAATAAGGCAAATGTCAAGCAGGAAATGAATATATAAAAGAGAATTAATAGTCATCATTACTAAATGATTATTATTAAAAATAGTGAACTAAAAACCAGGTATTATAGCATGTAACTATAATCCCAGCACTTTGGGAAGCTGAGGCAGAAGGACCAAGCATTTTAATTTAATCTTTTCAATTTAAAGAGACTTGATATAGTTCAGTATGAATGGCCTGCGTTCAGTCCTCAGCACTAAATCAAAAACAAAAGACCTACATATAGGCTCAATAATGTGCCTAAATCATATTAAAATGAGTGCTTTAAAAATTTGCATGTAAGAAAGCGTTATGGTTTGTGTCTGGATGTTCCCCCAAAGCCTCATGCTGTCATGAGAGCTTGTAGAATTTATGATCCACTCATGATACAATGCTGGGATTATGGGTGTGAGTGCTACACCGCACTGGGGTAAACTGTCTGCCGATGTAATGGAAAGAGGCTGCTTGCTGCCACTCCTCCTTTTTTGCTCTTGTGGCTTTTGCTATCTTCCACCTCCATAAATGGTCGCCCTCTGCCACGTGCCACCCTGCCTTGGAGCCAGTCGAGTATGGACTGAAATCTCCACAAAATGTAAGATAAGTAAACCTTTCCTTCCTTCATTCTGAGTGTCAAGTATTTTGTTTTAGCAATGAGAGAAAAGTAACCAAGACAGAAAGCATACACTTTTTTCCTAAGAATGAACAAAGGGTTTGGATTTAAGAAGGAAGAAAAAAAAAAACCCCACAATGATTGGTGTAAGCAAATGTCATTGGTTCAAGTCTTCAGCTAATTAGACCACCAGCAGTTACAGCTGAAAGAATCTCCAGTTATAATTACAGACAACACTGAAATAAAATACGTGCAGCCTGTCAGGATGGTGTCTCAGCTGGAGTTTTCAGTGTTCCTTCTTTCTCTCCCCGCCCCAACCAGAGGTAGCTTATTATGACAGAATTCTTCTTGATATCACAACATAAAGGAGCTGCCTCTAAGGGTGTGGAATTACATGAGACATTTTGCATGAGGAGTAGGTTTTCTGGGGTAATGGAAAGGCTGTGTACCTTATTTCGTGATGATTATATGGGTATTTATTGCCCTCAAAACTGAATAAAGTGCAAATAAAGTATTGCACATATTATGCATATGATCATAAAAAATTATAAATGAAATGCTTTGAAAAATTGAGAATTCCACACAACTAAAAGTCTTCAAGCAAAGACCAAAAGACATTAAGTAACTAGACGAGATATCTGGCTTTTAAGTTTTACAGATTATTGGAATGAAAAGGTTTGTTAAAAGTACAGAATATAATTATGCCACCACTACTCCTGGGGTTTATTTAAGGGCTATAAAATAGGACCTGGCACTTTAACTTTTAATTGACACCTAGCTCAGGAAATTCTGGCAAAGATAAATCGATCATTGACTCCATTTTGAACACTAAAGGGAAAGTTGGTAATAACTCCATTCATAATTGTCTAGACCTCTAACCTGAGTATTAAGCCATAGTGAGAAATGTTTATGTATTATATAAAAGGACAAATTTCAAAGTATTACTGTAAAAATATATGGAACAATTATATTTTATTCATTGTTTTGAGTCAGGGGAATTTAAAATTCCCTTTTTCGGTATCATTGCTTATTTGATATATTTGACAAATTTATATAATCTGTTCTTAATGATGAAAGAATTTAAACGCCCTATTTTCAGAGGAAAAAACACACAGAAACAGTGACCAACTTGTCAAGACTGTCTAAAGATACACATTCCCAGTTTATTTACGAGTTAGTGTCTTCTAGAACAAATACACCTATTTCATATTTCCTAGACAACCTCCTCCTCCTCCTCCTCTTTTTCTTCATTACCATTATTATTATTCCAATTTCTCAATATTTTTACATAAGCACAAACTCAAAAGATATTATTTAGTCTGAAAAGATTGTTAGAACTATTATCATTTTTTTGTTTATAAGCCTTACAGAAATTTGTATCAGATACATAATTTCAGAATATTGAGAAAAGGAAGGTTAACTACAGAGGTGATAACTTGAGCTTAGTTTGAAAGAAATTATAGTTGCTCCAAGTTTAGTTGCTCTAGTTTTTCACAGCATTTCATTTACAATTTTTTAATGATCATATGTATAAAATGTGAAATACTTTATTTTCACTTTATTCAATTTTGATAGCAGTGTATATCCATGTAATCATCACTAAAGAAGGTACAAGTTTCACAGAGTGAAAGTCACTGACGTTTGTAAAAAGAACCTGCAAAAAGGTGTAAAGAAGAAAAAAACACTTCTACAAAAATGGAATTAGTATGACAAAGGGTGTGTTTTAGGGAATCAAAATGGGTAGATGACTCAAGAAGTTTGAACAGTAAATCAATATATCATTTTAATGGCTATTATCCTACCAATGTGGGAAAGTGAAGAACCGGTAAGAAGAGGAATGGCAGTAATGAGGCATGAGCCAGAGATATTTAAGGATCAAGGGATAAATGACAGGATCTAAATAGAGGCAGTCCCATCAAAGTTGGCTAGAAGGAACAAAACTGCAAAGATTACTAAAAGGTAAAAATTCCAACTGAGCAAATATGCATAAGCAGGGATATGAATCATATGACTCCTGGAGGCATGCTGAAGAGGCATGCCTCAAAATAAAATGCAATGGTAGATTTGATGTGTGCTAACAGGAAAAAACACAGTTGACAGTTTTAAATACACTGTGAGATCTGATAGTAGACATCTAGCTTCAGCAAGGTACTAGAAACTAAGAACAGAAATTTAGAAAATGAGATAACTACTATCTCAATTCTTGGAAATATTTTTCTGATTTTCAAAGGATGAAAATCAGGTTAATAGTCAGGAGGAGAGCTGTTGTTCCGAAGAAAGCCAGCCTTGGTCAGTAGATCAGGTGAACACATTTCACCAAATTTAAGTGCTTGACTTCTTTTGTAAAGGGCTAACAGGATTTCTATAAAGGTAATGACTCAATTCATCCTGATAAACTGTGACCAATAAAAAGATTCTCAGCTTGAACAGAAGAAGGAAGGAAGGAAGGAAGGAAGGAAGGAAGGAAGGAAGGAAAGAGGGACAGAGGGAGGGAGGGAGGGAGGGAGGGAGGGAGGGAGGAAAGAAGGAAGTTAAAAGACCTTAAATAACTTTTGATCAAAAGACTGATAAAAGCTCCAAAGTTTTAGAATGTGCAGCAATAACAAAACTTGGCAATGCTTCAAATGAAGGTTAACAAGTGTTTATGAACTCCTCTGTGACTATTCATATATCTTGTCTTAAGAAAATTTTGAACTCAAAAGCTCTGAAATAATAAGTATAAAGTTTAATCTGTGCTAGTTATGTAGGGTTTGTAACTGCAGTGCTTGAAAATTATTCCTACATCATCTGCTCCATGACTTTAAAAATAATTCTATTTGGCTTTTCCTTCTATTCTGAATATTTTTGTAGCCCTGATTTAAAACTGTAAAAGGACTAGTTTTTTTTATTATTTGAATCATGTGAGTATCATATTTGAACCAATGTTTTTCAAATAATAGGTCTAACAGCTTATTTCAGCTCTAAGAGATCAGGTAGTAAAAAGGAATGCTTTGGCAAGGTAAGACTTTAACTTCAATGAAATGCAATTTAGTGTTTCATTTTAAAGGCTAGTGAAAACAAACTTTGAGCTACACTATTAACTTCAGTTTTAATCTTTGTTCAAGTCTCTTCACTGATTTGAAATCAGTTCAAGAATAAAGCAATAGATAAGCGACATGTGAGATATGCAATCTAATATCACTGTGAGAAGAAAATTATTGAAAAGCCACAGAA
Organism: Dinomys branickii; assembly: GCA_004027595.1. NCBI lineage: Eukaryota > Metazoa > Chordata > Mammalia > Rodentia > Dinomyidae > Dinomys > Dinomys branickii. The sequence goes on along the minus strand of PVLD010008201.1, from coordinate 50,762 downwards.
TCTTGCCTTTGTATTTTTAAAATTACCATAGCTTATAATTTAGCTGTAATGTTTCCAACTCAGTTAAGATTTTTAAAGTAATTAAATAAACATCACTTTTTTAAGTAAAGGATGATAACATTCAAATTTTAGCAATCAGTAATGACTTTTACCTATCTTCAGGTTAAGGACACTTTAGAAATTTATTTTGTTCACAATGATAATGAGGAAAAGTTGCCTCCTGAAGGAAGGATTTTGAGCACTTTGCAAGTCAGCCAAGTGGGAAATGGATTCCATTAAAAACTGAAGCTTAGCAGTTTGAAAACAAATGGTGACTTTAATTGTAGTACAAATAATGCTAATAGAAGATATTATTACCTTGATTAGTATGCATAGTCATATCTTCTTCTAAATAATATTAGATAAAACCAGCCCATGGGTTTGTAGTTACATCAAAGTTGCATCTGAAAATACGTTTTAGTTTTTAAATAGACAAAAGGAAATATTCAAAGTAAACTATGCACATTATTTGGATTAGACTAGAAAATTCAGTCTTGCCCTCTGGCATGCAAATGTGTTTAGTCATAGTGCTGCTGGATTGAGTTTTAGAAATGTGATTAAGGAATACATACTGTTCACATAGGAAATAATGGAAGTTGGATCTACTAATTTTGCCTATCTGAAAGCAGAAGATGAATTCTAAAGATATGAAGTGAAGCAGTATTCTTCTGAGACTAAAGATAAGACCAATAAAAATTTTTAGATAAGCCTTTATCATGCACTGTCTGATTTATTTCAGGATTTAATGTGGCCCCATGTATACTTGCTTCAGCAAGATGGGGAAAGTTTCTAGTCACCATGGAGTAAAAATGGACACAGTAATTTTTTCACTTCTGTATGGTTTTAAATAGGTGTGATATAGCCTTGGGGAATAAAACATAACTGAAATCTCTCAGCTTTCTGGAAAAGACAAGGTATGCTCACCAACTACTCTAAAAAGTAATCCCTAAGTCTTAGGAGCTGTTATGATATAAGTTTATTTGTCATTCACATCACAGTCCAATTTCAGTATGTGGCACCTCAACAAGTATAGGTGTACTATGTAGAGAACTTTGTTTCCAACCACAGCCGTGGAAAAGGTAGGGTGGTGTGTAGGTTTCACATTGTTTTGTATCAGCACTATTGGTCAGTCAGCACAGTTGTATGGCTCTAATTTGCCTGGCTGGGAGGTATCCTATGTTTCTGTAAAAACAGCAGCATTAACATTGATTGCCCCACATGCAACTTTGCAACTTCAATAAACTAGATTTAAATCCATTTCACAATCCCTAATGCAATGTAAAATGTGTGAGGAATGTATGAACATCAGTGTTGCTATTAAGAGCACATGTGTAATGAGACTGAATTCTCAGTGCATGGACATCACACTTTAGACAGTATTGACCATACTGAGGTAGAAAGCAGTATAAACTATAAACCTAAGTATGCATGGCAGGGGTAGAAATAGTAGTGGAGGTGAGTCATCAAAGAATTGATAGGACTATTAGAATGTATGTATTTTCTTTCCTTGTCATGTCATTTACGTCTAGATTTATTATTGAAAGGTTTATTAAAATTACTTCTTTGTGGAAAGAAATGGGGAACATAACACACTGATTTGGTAAACATAAACATATTCTATGCATGTTGTATGCATTCCACCAAAATTGTTGTCTTCCTGTGAGTTCACGTATCATAGATTTCTGCATACCCAAAAACAGCACAGAAATATAACACAGGAGGAACACTGAATCGAGAATGTTCCTGTTAGTATGTATCAAATCATAGAATAATTTCAAAAAGATCAACAGTACTTAGAAAATTAATGTGAATGTCTTCTCCAAGGAAGGTCTGACTGTAACAGGAAAACAATGAAACAGCTATTCATCATGATGTAATGTATCAAAATATAGTTAATGGTCCTGAAATTTGACCAGTTCTCATAGCTCATCTCTGTGAAATTGCCTATAGTGCATTCCTGTCATGTAGTTTTTCTTACATCACATTTCTTTTGTTTATAAATTACTTTTACTTATATGTTTCATCTTTGTATCATTTCAAATACTGGAGATATAAATTGTGTAAAGACTTTGAGAACTCTAGTTCATTTAATTGGTTTTTTCAAATTTGATTGTGAGAGAAGTCCATTAACAAAACATTGATTTTTTTTTTGTAGTAAGCATTGCATGTGAATATAAAAATATTCAGATATCCTCAGTGAAGGAAAATGTATTGTTTTTGTACATGTGCATTCCTGAAAGACAAAACTACTTCAGACCTTTAGGTGGATGCATATGTAGTGACGACCCATCATAGGCTTTGACTGAGCTCCTCAAAAGGCTTGGATTGTGTGTCACAGTTACAAAGTGGGAGCACACAATTAACAATGATAGTGTTTATAGGTTTGTGTGTTTATATGCTTGTGTTCACACTTTTTGTATTTTGTTGATCTGTTTCTTTATAGAGTTCATTTGCTCATAATTCTCATACCTACAGGATTGTTGTTAGCAAATCTGAGTAGTGATGCTTGAAAAACTAAGCATACTATTATTACCTTTGTACTGTATGAAGTGTACTCTAATGTAAGTTTATATTTTGTAAATACATCTCTTTTACAATATAAATAGATATATTGAAATTATTCTGCCAAAATATGTTTTCAGGATTGTTCTCTTTCATTATTTTAGACTTTAGGGATTTTGATCTTCTGGAATTTCAATATTCTGCATGAGGCCATTCGGGATTGTGTGCATTTTATTAGGGCTCAAACCCATGCACCCTACAGGAAGTTGTTGAGTGAATTTGACTCTTTAAAACACATTTAATATTACACTATTAAATATTAAGCCAATTTAATATTGCACACACATGAATAATGCAGTGATTTAGGAGCGTTATTCTTCTTTGTCCTTTAAACTTGGCAAAATGAAATACCAGCAGTCATTCGATAGTCTAAGCAAATATCAGAAAATAGGCTGATATTCATGAGATTCATATTAAAATCTCACCCACTGGATTAAAAAGTTAAATTTCTTATGTGAACTTGAATATTTTCCTTTGCTAAGGGCAAAAAAAGACATGGAAATAAATTCAGGAACAACCATATGTTCCAAATAAGAACATTTCTATGGTGAAGATATTAAAGGAAAATAGAAACTTCCCCACATTCACCGAAGTTTATCAAACTTCTAATAACCTGCTATTTAAAAAATAAGTTAAATTCTAATAAATGAAACATTAAGATTCCAGAACTCTTTTTTCTGGTTTAGCATGTAAACATCTTAGAAATTGTCATTTCAGTCCTCACAAATGGAGAAAAGCTGAAAAAAGTGGAAATCAACAATTTTTAAATTTTTCAGAGATGACAAAACAAGACACTCTCTCAAAATAGAAGGAACAGGGGTAGGATAGAGAGAGAATGACAGTGAAATCTAAGAAATTTAAAGAAGAGAGTAACACAGTTACAGGAGGGGTGTGAGCAAACAGGAAAAGAGAGAAGAGAGGTTCCAAGTTCAAGTTCATGAATGGGGCCAAAGTTTCAGTGAGACAGTAAAAACGAACTAGAGATCTGTTGGAGAGAATGGTTACTATGATAATGAGTTGTGTATTTCAAAATTACTACAAGGCTGCATTTTAAATGTTTTCATCATAAAAAGTATGAGAGGGAATGGTTTTATTAATTAGCCTGATTCTCTGTAACTATTTCACATTACAAACGTATGTCAAAATATATTGTACTCCATAAATATTTGCAATTAATATTTTTCAAATAAATATAACAAAATGATTTTAAAATGCATGTATCTAATAATAAGGCATCAAAACACATGAGGGGAAGACAGACTGTCAAGAAAAACTAAATGAACCCACAATTATAGTTGGGGGCTTCATTATCCCATATTGATAGTAATTGGTATGACAATTTTTTGCATCTAGAAATTGTAATTAATGCGGAATATTTTCAGTTATATCAAAATTATTTGCCAAGAACATGTCAGATTTTCTTAATGTATCCTATATGTTTATTTACATTTAAATCTATGGCCTATTTTGTGTTAACTTTTTGTCTTGCAGAAGGAATGTAGTATGTTTCATTTCTGCTTGAAGACATTTCCAACACTATTTAAAAAAAAAAAGCTCTTTTATGCATGTATCTGTTATCTACACCTTTGAACCTATTTCTGAATTCTCCGTTCATCACACTGATCTACATGAATATTCTTTCTTACTATTACATTCTGGTGTAGAGTAGCTGTACAGTATATGTCAAAATTGGGTAGTATGTGCCTTTTTTTTCAAAATTACTTTTGCTGTTTTAATTAGTATGAAAATGATGTAGTGTACATTACATAGTCATCATGTATTTGTGTGATTTATATAGGCAACTTGGAAAAGACACCCTAAAAATATTGCATTATGTAATTCATGAACGTGGAATATCTTCATTTATAAGGGGCTTCTTCTGGTCGCAAGAGTTTTGTGGTGTTTGGTATATTTGTCTTGCTATATTTAATGCTGAGGATTGAACTTTTATATCTATTGTAAATGCTATTTTCAGTTTCTACAAAAATTATTCATTGCTAATATATAAACCTGTAATGGATTATTCTGAGATTTATTTTTGTGAATTTTGCTTTTTGAAGTCCCTAAATTCACTCGTTGGTCTAATATCTTTTCCTGGATTCATTTGGATTATGCATGAAAGCAATAATGTTTTCTCAAAGTGAATTTTTGTTAAAATTTTATTAGAATTTCTGTCTGTCTAATCTCCATGGTCTTCCTTCTTTCTCTTGCCATATTGCAGTGGTTAGTACAACCAGGACACTGTTGGTTAAGAGAATTAAAGCGAACATTTTTGCTTTGCTCCTATTTTAGGAGTGAAATGTTTAGCTTTTAATAATGTTAGATATTAGTTTTTTTGTAGAATTAAAAAATAGTCAATAAAACAAATATGTTTGTATTACCAGTCTACTAAAGTTTCAACAATAATAATGTTAAATTTTAACAAATGCTTTTCCTGCATTATGGTGGTTATATTGTTTCTATTATTGTTGGCTAATGTAAAATCACTTTACATAAGCTTCAAATATTGAAAAAACATACATATCTGGAACAAATCCCGCTTATGATTTATTACACATAATACATCATATAATTCATATTCTAATACATATTGAGTTAATAGACCTTTAATATATTACACTTTTTTGGCAAGAAGTTAGGCTCTGTTTAATATTTGTTGTAGGTGTAGTATTCAAATGCTGTGGGTTTTTCTAGTGCACTTTACTTCCACTCTTTTTGGGGGGGCTGTCTTTTGAATTACTCCTTAGAGAGGGTGTGCCTAGAAACTCCTTTTCCCGCAGCTCAGTTATTATTACTGCGGGTTTGTGTTTGTGTGAAGGAAAGCGTTCTCTGGTCTCAGTAAGTACCAGTCTTCCTGTAGGCCTGTCCTGGGTTTGTAGTCTTCAGGACTGTTTTCATCTTTTCTCTGTGAATAAAGAATTTTCCCCTCCCTGTTCTCTTTCCTTGGTTACCAACTCTTTCCTATTTTTACTTTTTCTTTCTTTTCGCTTGACATCTTCTCCCTTGTTGAGTATGGAGAATTTATTTGCATTTTTTCTTTTAAGATTGGAAATCAGATGTGGGCAGGAATAGTGTAGTGTGCCTCCCTCCATGTAGAGAAATGTTTCAGAATTTTCCTCCCTCTGAAGACAAGACTTTTGTAAGAGGGAAATGTCTGGATAGTAACTTTTTCCCTCTCTTTGCCAGGTCCTTATGGAAATCTGCGCACTTCTTTTGAGAATCTGCCAAGCTGTGTTTGACTTATTTTTGACTGTGTGCATCAAAAGCATTCTCTCTCATTCTACTCCTCCCTCAGCTTCTGAAACTTTAAGTTATTATTCAGGGACTCCAAATATTATCATTATGTTATAAACCAGTAGGTGTTCAATGGCTTCTACTCCAAGTCAACAATATGGGGTTCTATCTCTTGGAATGCATTCAGTTTTCCAGATATCACAACTGCAGTGTGCCTTGTACTCTCAGTTCTCAGTTTGTACAAAGAAATGACTAATTCTCAAATATGCATCCTTCTTGATGTAATGATGGGGGTAATGATTTCTAAATTTCTGTCTTGTCAGAATTGAAATTGGAAGTCTATTAAGTTTTGGAAGAGACACTGTGTCATTGTTGGAGAGTTTAATGTAGCAGTCTTAAAAATTCTCATTTATATGATCGAATTTTTATTTAACTTGATCATTGTTGCTACATTTTAGTATGGTTCTTCTATAAGTCTTTCAAATGTTTAAATGTGATTGATGTTACCTTCTTATACCTTCTTTTCTCCAGAAAGTAGTTGTATACTGCTCTTAAATTCAACTTATCTAAAATGGGTGTTATTTCCAACTTTTGATACTGATCTCTTAACAATTGCCTAAACAACTTTCATATCTTTATCTCATCCTTTACATCCAGTCAAACATATCTCTAAATGACTCTAAATTGCCAGTCTTTTCTTTAACATATCATCATTACCATCTCACTATCATCTTCTTTCTTAAAGTTATGCTACAAAATGAGCAATGAGATAAATTGCTACTTATAAATCCAGGTGAGACCCAGCAGCAATCAGTGCAGAGGGCAGGTGACAATTTTCAAATCTTGATTTTCTTTCACAGTGCAGGCTTAATTCCACTTTTTAGTGAAGTTTGGCATGTACCTGGAACATGGAAATAAGAAAGTACAGATGTCATGCAAGTATATGTAGATTTGAGTATAAAAGGCAAGTTGAAAATGTTTCATAAAATGACAAGTAACAAAACTTTTGTAAAATCCATAAACATCCATTTTATTGTAAAGTACCTGAAAATGTAAAGTTAAAATATTCTTAGGCTAAAAAGTGACAACTTTCATTATTATATGAAAATTTTAATTTGAAACCCTAAATTGTAAATATAGCATATATAAGAATTTTAACAAGGCCTGATGTTCTTATAGAAAGTAAAAAACTAAAACCGAATACACTGAAATATATTTTATTTTATTCCTAACCAATCTAAAAATGAGGCACATAAAACATAACTAAATCTATTTTCTAATAGAAAAAACAAAGGAATCGATGGTTGCCAGGATATATTTCTGTTTACCAGGATAAATTAGGAGTTTTAAGGTAACTATTTCAAGGCAAGAATGATATTTCAGCAAGTAAACTAAATCTAACTTATTAGGAGAGCTTCCATAATGCCTTAATAGTGTAGGCTTATTTTAGTTTGAGAAAAAGAAATATTCATAGAAATTTTGTATGTTATAATATTATGACTTTTTAAACATCTTCTACCAATGACATTTTCAAGCTTTGGAGAGAAAAAGAAAGTGTTATATGCACAGAATACCTTATAAATGCATTGCTCAGAATCTATTCCAAACATTTTCCTAGAATTACTGCCCACATTCATAGCTAACCTGTGATCCAAGGTATTCTAAAATATTTCTCATTCATTAGCAAGAAGGCTTTCTACCTTATTGAAATTTTTGCTATTTAAGAAGAGTAGCAGACTAGATTCATAATAAAGGGACATGAGAAGCATAAAGAAAAAGGCTTGATGAACGATATAACCATATAATGTACATTTAACTGAAGATGTATAATAATTCTTTAATATCAGGTTCCACAGCTGGATAAATGGCAAATTCATGAATTTTTACTTCATCATAATGCTGAATATATAAAGCCCAAAATATCAGAAGGTATAGCAGTCTTTATAAAGTAATACAACTTGATTACTGGCTTACTGAGTTTAAAAATACAGACACTGCTAAAGAAATGTTCAGCTGGGTAACTGATGAATTGATAGAAAGTGAGCACAAATGTGAGCGAGTAAATTAACTGAAAACTCAATTAAGAAAAATTAGTAGAGTGCAAGTTTGGCTTTTTCCCCTTATCACTATTACCAAACAGCAAATAGAGAACTAGAAAGACATTTGCACTACCAAATATTTAAAAATATTTTCAATAATTAATATGATAATATAATAATTAATAGTGTAAAACTAGAGGTTACCAGGAAAAATAACTTTATAGCAAATTATAGGCTATGTGAAATCTTAATGTGTGATAGAGGCAGAATTTAAATGAAATGATAAAGATTGAATTGTTAAATATATCATATTGGGAAATTATATCTAGTTTTTGTTGGGCAGAGGAGTGGCTATTAATACTGTCCCATATTTAATATTCAAACGCATTTACCAGATGAAATTAAGTAACAATATGGAAAATAAAGTTTGGGAGAAAATATTGGAAAAGAACCTGAACTCTTTTAGGCATTAAAGGTTTTATGAAACCAGCTTTGAGTCACGTAAAAATAAGATGGTTCGGAGAAAGTGCAAGAGCGGTACGGAACTGGGTAATCAGGACTGGCCTTAGAGCCTTGACCTCATCTATTTGTCTATGTGCAGATATCCGCTGAAGTGTAAAATATTAGGAAACATAAACATGCTAGGCCTGGACAAGGGAAGGGAGCAGAAAAACATACAGGCATAGTATATGAGCTCTGAAAGAGAAGTTGTCTGTGCCTTAAGAGTTTCTTAGTTTGGGCTTGTTTTAAAAACTTATTTTCAGTAGTGAAGAGCAAACCCACTGCACTGCTCATGCTAAGCAACCATTCCACCACTATGCTATATCATCACCTCCTGTTTTAAAGTTCTTAAAATTCAAGGAAAAATATTTCCACTGAGAGAACCAAGAGTGCTGAACAGTTCTGCGCTACACAAAAGCTGTAAATTATTTTTATGTTGTTGTCAGCAATGAACATTTCAAAGTAGGTTCTGTCACATTATATTTGTCATTCTTGAGTCACCTATTTTGACTTTAAAAAAAGTTTGATTGTACTGGGAATTTATTGGAAAATACAGAACAGGTAGTGGGCACAGAATAGAAACTACCTTCCTCCGGAATCTTGTTTCTTATGTGTAGTTGACTTTGCTATGTGTAGCTTTGTATAACACAATGTGAAACAATATTATTAACAAAAGGGTCACTTGAACACTTAGTAACCACTTCCCAAACTAAATACTTCCAACCTGTAGGTCAAGACCAGTTAGTGGGTCATTAAATCTATCCAAAATGATGAATTTCAGTCAGTATTTTTTTAAAAAACAATAACATAGAGAATAAAAAGCATACGCACATGTTCACTGCCATTCTTTCCAGATGAGGTGCAATTCCTATGGTGGATTGGTCAAAATACACATCTACTGTCATGTATAAATAATTCTTAGCTTGATCACGGATTCTTTGGTAAGAGGATAGGGGAGGAGTATGTGAATTTGTATAGCAACATATGTATAAAAGTCAAGATGTAGAATTGTAGATCGTTTAGTGAATTAGGTGAAAATTTAATAAAGATAAAATCCTCTACTGTGCATTGAAGTTCTTGGTTCTGCTATCAATTTAAAATGAATATTGTACTGTCTACACTATAATTTTTCTCCTCTAAAACTGCTAAAATTAAATTCTAATAATTCACATGCTATTATAGACATACTGTTTGTTACATGATACTTAATGCTTGTTTGTTCAACTGTCATATGTACAATTTGGAATAGTGGTGTGGGATCCCATAATATTCTTTCAATTTTTGCATTACTTCAACTAAGGAGACCTAAATGAATCATCAGTCCAATTTTCTAGAATAGAATGTAGCTTAAATTTTCTTTAAGTTCTGTTGGAAGCAACCCAAGTTCAGTAAGTTCCTAGATATGCCTAACACTGGACACATTTATTAAAAAGCCAAAAATTCTCCATAAAGGTAACATGTTTTACCCACAATGCATAGACATGGCCATAGGTCAATTAAGTGAGTTTTGCCTGAGCTCCACAGTAGATTGAGTATGAATGAGGGCTGTCAGTTTTTCAGTAGAGTTGAAAATCATGCTTTACTACATAAAGTGGGTTAAGAGCATGTACTTAGAGTTTTTTGTAATTACCATCTCCCAGTCCTCCATCATTGGTCAGGCTCATCTCTCTGTTCCTCAGTGACCTCGTTTATGAATGAAGACAATGGTAATAAATATAGTACATCTGTGACAATGAACCTCTCAGAGCTTCCAGTCATACAAAGGGCACGCTGTGGCACATGTTCTATAGGTTTGTCCTGACTACCCTAGAGTGCAATTTGTTAAAATGAAATATATATATATATATATATATATATACATATACATATATATACACACAAACATATATACACATCCTTATTTTATTTCAAAAATAAAGAAAACATATCAACAAACAGATGTCCATTTACAAAATAGCATAAGAACAATACAAACAATACAGAGTTACAGACAAAGTGGTAGGAAATTAACCATGGTTGTTGTATTACATATTGATATCTTCAAAGTGGTTTCTCAGGAAAACAAATGGGGCCATGAAAAATTGATCAAATAATTAATCATTAACCAATCCTTTCAGTAAAGTGATAGAAGACAGTAGTACGACCGTTAGCTGTCCTGTACATACATACATACATGATTTCCCCTTCTTTCTCTTCTCCTTTCCCACGTACCAACTATATTAAAGAAAAATGTGCCCTTCAAAATTTTGAGATATTTATTGTGACGAGCTATATATCCTGCCTCATCATAATAAAACTATTTTTCATCAGTAATTAAGCATTTCCCTAAAATCAAGTGTTATATGAAAGGTCTAAAATATATAATTTTATTTAATCTTTATAAAACTCTATGCTGTCAATTATTTATCCTAATTATATACATGGACCCTTTGCAACTGGAACTTTAGTTTATTATTATAACAAGTCAAGAGGTAGGTATTACCACCTCACCAAGACAGAATGAGTGTGTATGTCAAGCCAAAACGGGTTCAAATCTCAACCTTTGGTTCTGGATCGTCTTGTTTTTCCTCTTCTCTCCTGTCATTATCAACATTGGTTCCCTCAATTAGGGCACAGAACTTTGCCACCCATGGCACCTGCCTGAGTTAAGAAGGTATCGGAACAGTGCCAAAGCCTGGAGAAACAGTTTACGGTGAAAAACAATTTGTATTAAATGGAACCAAGACTATCCATCTTCTTTCTTTAAATGGAATGAAGGCATTGGGTCAGGGCTGATTTAAAGGCCAATTCAGGTGCAAGAAAAAGTCTGTTTTCCAAATAACTAACAGCAGTACGGAATCCAGGAAGTCAGACAAAGATGTATCAGAATAGAGGACAAGGTGACGATGTGCAGAAGGAGAGAACAAATGCGGCACTGCACAGCAGCATAGGCCACAGTAGCTTGTGCACGTGGATTTGAGCATGCATAACCTATGAGGGCAGCAGAACTGCTCCCACAGCACTCAGGGGTCTGCATAAGTGCCACTCTTTGAAGAGGCAGGGCCAGAGTCTGTGCAATAGCTTGCTTTCCTGCTTCTTTTTTTTTTTTTTTTTTTTCAGAGTGGTGTCTGCAATTGATTTGAGCAAATACTAACAGCAAGTCTTTGTAATATACTCAACTTGGTTGACACTGTTCTAGGAAATGTATACATTAACCAAACTTAAATCAACAAAACTCCTGTGAGCAACTGGATAATATCACTTTATTATCATTTTACAGTTGGGACAACTGAGATATACAGAGGATTAAGCAACTCACCCAATTCCCACAAATGTGTAATTTGGACCCAGGCCAGATCCAAAAGAACTGCATTTAACCACCTCACCATCCTGCATCCTGGAACACAGCCAGCTGCCGTTTTAGCTGTAAACATCCTGAGTACATAGCAGCATGAAAACACTCCACCTCACTGTCATTGTGGGTTGGTAGAGATAGAAGTGCTGCTTCTGTGGAGGATGTAGAGGGGCTTATCCTTATATCACCCTGAACGCTACCAACACTCAGTTCCTTCAACTAGGAAGAAGTGCAGAAAATTAGAGCGAACAACAATTTTCACAACACATCAAAATGTCACATTAGGGTATGAAATGGATTAAGCAATTAACACTAACTACTCTAGATTGATGAATATCTCAGATTTAGTCAAAACTCCGTGATTATACACACTTCATAATCTTCCCAAATTTTAGTTTGGTTGGAACAAATATTCAAGCTTCATAAACTTTGCTTGGCTCCATTTGCCAGGGAGTTTAACTGCCTGTACAAGAAGTCTACTTCAGCATGAGAGGGGGTGAGTGGCTAATTGGACTTCTAAGTCGCTAACAAGAACACTGAGTTCCAAGTTACAGACATAACATGAAGCTCTGTCTAAAACCAAGCATTTGTTCCGATAGCTGTGTCTTTGCCTGGTGTAGTGGCAGCCATAATCTTCAAAATATTTAGTGAAATTATCTTCTTGAGGTATTCAGCAGTTTATTATTTTGTGTTGAGTTTGCTTTTTATGTCAGCAAAGTAAAAGACAGTGCTTCATTCTTTTAATACAAACCAGGCAAAACATTCAAGCAGTTAGAAGGTAGGATGATGATTATGATACTCCTGTACTAGGGAATGTCAGCGGTGCTGGTTGTTCAGGATCTTAGTCCGGTCGCTGGCTCTTGCCCATGTTCAATCTGTGCAAGTGTATTAAGTGTACATGGATGAACTATGCACTCGCCCTTGTATTTAATACACTTGACATGTATTTTAAGACAGAATAAAGTTGCTTTGCTCACTATAAAGTGTAAATCAGTAACACAAACTAATGCATTGTTCACAATGAAATTATCTACTGAATAAACTTCAGATAAAAACAATGGTAACAATTTATGATCTGTAAAATGAGCAAGCAGCCCTTTAGCAGAATCGTGGACAGATTGAATGGAGTATTTAGTTTTTAGAGACAAAACACTGGAGGTGTATGATAGGCGCTGTGAATTATTTTCTTGTCTATGCTGCCCTTTTTTCCTTGGGGTAAGAAAAATTAGCTTACTAATATACAAGGTAGAACTTGATAATAATACAGTAATCCTGAGAGCTATTAAATTACTATAAATTATTTATGCTATGAGACTATTAAAATCATTCAACAAGACGTTCTGTTAAAAATAGAAATTTATATTATAATGATAGAATTCTTACAGATCAATCACTGCCATTAAAAATACTCAATAAAGAAGAAAATAAAATTCAATACCTAGGAACCTATATACAGGATCTAAGTACAAAAGAAAGATGCCAATTTACATAGGGGTACAAAGTCGAATAAGACTATCTTCTTAAATAAACTGGTGAATGTCAACAGCCCAATTATTTACAATTTATGTTGAAAAAGATCACCATTGTAATCTGTGAAAATTGCAATGGATTTTTAATACCTAAAAGTAATCCTACGTTAATACAAGAAAATAAATATAAACATCTCCCTTGTTCTGGAAGGGACGACATAGATGAAGCCTTTTTCTCTCAAACATTATTACTGCAGTGAACACCCTGTGTTCTGCCCCAGGAGCAGTTTGGTAAAGCAGCAGAATAAAGTAGAAATAGTAAAGTAGGTAAAACTCTTATAAACTTTGGGATTACTTGCTATGTATTACCTATGATATTTAAACTGTTGGAAGGATACCACCTAGTGGGGTAATTACCTGTTTCATATTGACAGCTCTTAAAAGCATGCATATGTTAGAGATACTAATACTGCCTGCTCCTTATGTAAAAATATACTCTTTTAATTCATTGCCTTTGAAACAAAGGTAAATATTTTTTATGCTCCGCACTTGCAAATCATTTTGTAGTCTATTCATCTTTTCCCTGGCTATATGTCATTTTCACTCTCTTCTTGAGCTTGTAACTCATATAAGAACTTTGTATTTTGTTCAGAAAGATTGAAACAATGCTTTACAGCCTGGTCATTTTCCTTTCTTTTCCCCTCTCCACTCACCCGTCCTCCTCAACCCCTTCCCTCAGCAACCCCTCCCCTCCCCCCTCTCTTGTATTCTTTCCCTCCCTTCCCCTTTCCTATTCTCATTTCCTTTTCTTCTAAGAATCTATTTGTGAAAGCCTCATAAGACATTCTGAAAAATATATCTCTAGACATTTTTTTCACTCTAAGCAAAAGGTAGAGAAATTCTATTAATGCGGAGAAAGGTGGAACCCAGAGGACAAGCAAAGAAAGAGTGGAGGAGGCCCAGGACCAGGAAGAGGAGCCTAAGAGGTTCTGGAAATTAATTGGGTGGCAAATGTTTTATCGTCTTCTCTACCTGTTACCTCTCTAGCCTTGTACATACCTTGACCTTCAACAGTGTTCTGTCACCCTTACTACTTCATAATAGAGGTTTTCCTGAATCGATCAAGCCTGTTTCTTCTGTACCCGGAAACTTTCCATCTCTTTAATTCTGATTTCTCAGAATATACACATACACCATTTCCTCACTGTCAATCGGAAAAACCAACAACCAAAACCTTGCTTTAGTCCAAGCATTCTCTGACCTACCAATGCAGCCTCTTTTATGGGATTCCTTTTAAACACCATTTCTATTAGTGATTATCAATGGGAACTATTAATGTCACCCAGGAAACATGCACATGCCTTTTAATGCTCACACTTCTGTCCGTCTATATACTGTAATTGCACCAGAATTTTCTGTGGGTCTAGACTTCTATAGGCATATGTGACATATGAATAAAGAGATCCACCACTCTAGAGTGAAGACTATAAGGTGTCATAGCTTTCTTAAAGAATCTAAAAAGACTCACTATTTTTGGAATGGCGAGTTCAAAGAATAAATAAATACGGTAATAAGATATATCATTTGAAAATAAAGAAGGGAACACATTTTGCAAAGCACTATGGCAATGTTTAAGATCAGTGAGAAGACACTGAAGCTTCAAAGCAGTACCTGCGATGATTGCTCATTTTGACTTCAGTGTGAAGTATGAGTGAAAACAGAAATATTGCTTTGGAAACTACTGTAATCCAGGTGACAGTTGAAAGAATGAGTGAAAGTAATGAAACACGGGCAACTAAGAAAGATGTATAAAAATAAAATTGATTGATTTAGTGACTGATTTTTATTTCCACTTTGTACAGTAAGACTGCTCGCCTGACCAGATACTGTACATCCTTAAAAAAAAAATAAACCATAGGTTGCCACTTGAAAACTCAGTGGATCATATCATATTTTTATGAAACTTTTTTAGTTTCATTGTTCTAAAACTGCAAGTTATTTTTGTCCTAAAGAATGGTAACATAAGAAAAACTCTACGGCTGGAACTGTGAGATTGGTTCATTCAAAGAAGCAGAGAAAAGTAATTACTAGGATTTGAGAATGCAGCAGATAGAATCAAGTCGCCCTGACAGGCTAGCAGCACTTCCGCTGAATTATCCCTGGAGTGTTATTTATTCCTTAATTTTTTTGCCCCACGCAATGAGAAGGAAGCCATGAATATTTAGTGATTTGGAAAATGATTTTACTAAATGATTCCAAGGTACAGAGCAACACTTTAATATTAAGTCTCTTTTGCTGTTTATTGAATGCTTCCCTAATCTTGTTTCATTGACTAGTTCTACTGCCTGCAGTGCTCGTTAAATAAACAATTCAGTTTCAATTCTTTCTGAAGCTAAAATGGAGTTGCAAAATAGATTTTATATACTCTTAGGAGAACCTAATTGAGCCAGGAATAACTATGAGTCTGCCTCGAAGTTAGAAAGCTGCAATAGATGTTGCTTCATTAAGAAGGTCGACAAACAATAAGGTTATCATTTCCTCCATTGAGAAAAGGTAAAGGACTTCACTAAGTTCCTTCCTATGCCTCCTTATCTAAATTTAAAATTGTTTAATTTTTATAGGACTGTTAAATAAGTTAAAGCAAAGTCCAAACTGGCTGAATGCAAAAGAGGTTTCTTAAACAACTCTATCAGTGGCTCCGAATTTGACCAACTGTTTCTAGGTAATTTGTAGGGAAGTCTCATAAAAATATATAAATATGTAAATATGTCATATAAAGGTGATTTCTGACTCAATGCCATATCTACTAGCTATGGGAAATATATTAAAATAATTGTCAACAAAGTAAGTGATGTTGTCTGTTTTTAAGTTGCCTGAATAAAGCTAGTTAATATGAAGACTATATTTTAAATAGCCAATAATGAAGTGTTTGATAGCAAAATTATTGAAAGCAAATAGCAGTAAAGTGATACAGAAGGTTTGTGTAAAATCTGGCTTCAAAAATCAAAAGAAACAAAAAGTGCAAGAGGGAGATCCCTGGGTTTCCTTGGAAAGCCAGATCAAATGACCTACTAGTATGCTAGTATTGCTCTGGACATATCCAAAGAAAAATAAAGAGCAAGACAAAGAAACAAAGAAACTTTGATCTTTTGGCTTTGTTTATGTATATAATTAGTCCAGGAGTAGCTAAATTGCATATGAGAAACATGTCCAATGATAAGAGCTACAAGTATTAAAAAGAATGATAATTCTGGGCTCGTGGATCAATCCCAGGAGCAGCTACCACAGCTCAGCATGAGGCCTGGGGCCATTTTCCTGACTCCCAGCCTCTTCTATGGCCTGATGTCGACCAGCTGTTTCACCCTGACCAGATCTCTAAGAGTGCAGCCAAGGCCTCTCAACCAAGAGAAGACTTCCACTGTAAGAGAAGCAGGCTATCAAAGCTTCAGGTGAGGAAAGAGAAGTGCAGGGAGGTGAAAACCTGAGCCAAACCACAGAGCAAGATGGCAGAGTCCTATCTTCCCAAACTGCAGTGAAGGCTGGGCCAGAAGCCTTTGTCTTTCCTGCCTCACCTGCACTCTTCGCAGTCTTCTCTGGGGCCGCACAAGCTGCCTGGATAGACAGCAGTGGGAGCCGAAGGGTAGGAAAAGGAGAAAGGTGTGCTATCTGCCATAGGTCTTTGACATCACTGCAGCTTGGCTCCTTCTCTCCACCAAATGTCACTGACTCTCTCAAGGTGACCTTCTCTGTAGTACTGTTCCCATTACCCACTTTTTCCCTGCAGGCCACGGAGCTGCTACCATGATAGGATACCTGCACTATCCTTGGAGTTCCCTATATACTGCTTACAACTTCACAAATTGCTGCTCTTTTAAGCTCTGCTTAGATTGTCCTAAATTGAGGTTATCTTCATTGTCCTGCTAGGAGTGTGACTGACCGGACTACTGCCTTGGATTTCATGAGCTGACCACAAAGTTCACCACTCCACAAGCTGTCCTGGGTCTTGGTTTCAAAAGATGGATAGAACTTCATGTCTCTGATAACCCCCTTCTCCCTCAGGTCTCAGCCAAGCACAAGGCCACTCTGCTGCTCTTCAGTCTGCTCCAGCCCACTGCTAGACCTCCCAGGGTTCCAAGTGCAAGTGGCTCATGTCAGAACCTCCTACCCCTAGAGCAGTACTCCACTGTGACTTCACCCATTGAGGTCACGTAGAAGACAGTATTTAATATTCTATCTTAGAGTCTTGGCCTCTTAGGAAACAGGAACAGGAGGTCCAGTAAACCCAGAGGACTCTGTCTACAATGCATTAGAGTTCACTGATGACCAGGTCTCACAGTGATACAGAGGTCAGCTTCAGAGGCAAGGGGCACTTCTGAATTCATGGATGAAGATGTTGTCCTTAGGCGACATGGCTACATTCTGGGAATAAGTTTGGGAGAAGGCTCCTATGCCAAAGTCAAATCTGCTTACTCGGAGCGCCTAAAGATCAATGTGGCTATCAAGATCATCGACTGCAAGAGAGCACCTACCGACTTTCTAGAGAAATTCCTTCCCAGGGAACTTCGAGTTCTAACAATTCTAAACCACAGTTGTATCATAAAGACCTATGAAATCTTTGATGCATGGCAAGATCTATACTGTCCTGGAGCTCGGGGCCCAGGGTGATCTCCCTGAATTCATCAAAACCCGGGGAGCCCTCCAAGAGGATGATGCTCGAAAGAAGTTCCATCAGCTCTCCTCAGCCATCAAGTACTGCCACGACCTGGACATTGTCCACAGAGACCTCAAGTGTGAGAACCTCCTCCTTGACAAGGACTTTAACATCAAAGTGTCAGACTTCGGCTTCTCCAAATGCTGCTTTCGAGACCAGAGTGGTCAACTGACATTAAATAAGACCTTCTGTGGGTCAGCTGCCTATGCAGCCCCTGAGGTGCTGCAAGGCATCCCCTACCAACCCAAGGTATATGACATCTGGAGTCTTGGAGTAATCCTCTCTATCATGGTCTGTGGGTGCATGCCTTTTGACGACTCCAATATTAAGAGAATGTTGTATCTCCAGAAGAAGCACCATATTAACTTTCCACGTTATAAGCACCTGACCAAGGAGTGCAAGGATCTCATCTATCACATGCTACAACCAGATGTCAACCAGCGGTTGCACATCAACCAGATTCTTAGTCACTGCTGGCTGCAGCCCAAGATGCAAGATCTGTCCTCTGCAGCCACCAATGAAGGGGAATGCTCCAGGAGAGCTGAGCCCTCCTGCACTCTTAAACCTGCTTCTGACAGGAAATGTACTACGAAGCTGGAGCCTCACAAAGAGGCACAGCCCAAGGAACAGCCTGAGACAAACTTGGATGAACGTACTGTGCAAGTGGCCATGTAGTTAAAGGCCCTGGGCATTGGCAACCAGTAGGTGGACAAGAAACCAAAGAAGATTCCCTTCTCCAAGCAGTCTCTGGAGAAGCATACCTAGAGATCCTCTTGTGCACGACCCAGGAAGTGATGATAAGCTGAAGCTTGAGGCATTGCAAGAGTCCTGATTTCTGTCAGTTCCTCTTCCTCTCTTTGAATTTGATAACTCACATGGCTAAAGAAACAATAAATCATTGTATTAGTGACTTTATAGACTTTGTTCTTCCTCAAAGATAAAATTTTGTGTATCAGACATGCATTTTCAGAATCTAATTTCATGTACTTTATTCATTCCAGTTTATGTGGAAAATATTTCAAAGAACTATGGAGTAAGTGTATACCTTATTAAAGGGTTTGATGATATTAGAAAAAATTTATGTAGTTTAAGGCTTAAAGGGGGCTGGGGATATAGCTCAGTGGAATAAGCGCTTGCCTAGCAAGCACAGGGTCCTGAGTTCGATTCCCAGTACCGCAAAAAAAAAAAAAAAAGGCTTAAAGGCTTGTTAGTGATTCCAAAGCCCATCCAAGGAAAAAGCAGCTGTACAATGATTGTTGAAGTTCATGCGGTACTGGGGATTAAACTCAGGACCCTGTTCTTGCTAGGCAAGCGCTTATTCCACTGAGCTATATCCCCAGCCCCTTCTCAGGTATTAAAGTGACAAAAATGAAAGCTCTGCTTGAGGTTTTCAGAATTTGTCATAGATTTACTAGAACTATGGGCTCTGTATTGAGTATCTGATGTTTCATAGAGATAAGAAATAAGACTTTTTTATGTTAAAGAGGAAAATACAAAAAATAACCAAAACAAAGACATAAGCAAAACAACACAAAAACAATAAAAATGATACAGAATTTCCAAACAGGGTGATAGGAAATTAACAATAGTTGCTGTATTACATGTTGTTATTTTCAAAGTGGTCATTCAGATAACCAGATAAAGGAAAGAACAATTGGGATGAGGGAAAAGAGATAAGACTTTAAAATTTCAACTTTCTGTCTCACTGTCTTTCTCTCTCACACACATGTGGGTGCATACACACACACACACACACACAAACACACAAGGAAAAAATGAATTTTATTTTTAGTGAAATTTATAAGATAAAAATGAATATTAAAACAATATGAGCTTGTGTTATGGTTGATACATTGTGTTAACTTGGGGAGTCTAGAGGTTTGGCTGAGTGACTCAACAAGGAGCCAAGGTGCTTACTTTGTACACATCCTGACCCTGTGGAAGAGGAGGGCATGGAGACTGTGTGAGAGGTATACACCCCCTGGATGGGGGTAGCCTGTTTACGATGTAAGGTAGGGAAAGAGGCTGATTCCAGGCTATTTCTCCCCTTTTGCTGGTTGTTTTTGCTGTGCTCTACCACCATGAAAGTTTGCCCTCTGCCTCTAAGCCAGCCAAGTATGGAATGAAACCTCCACAAACTGTAAGCTAAATAAACCTTTCCTTCCTTCATTTTGGGCGTTGAGTATTTTGTCTCAGCAGTGAGAGAAAAGTAACCAAGACAGCTTGAGAAAAATTTGATTCAGTATTATATTCTAAACAGACATAATGGTGGTAAATTTATTCTTTAAAATAATAACCATCCTTAAAGGTTTTAATTGATGAAACTTTTTTGGGTTTATTTCATAACATTCATAAATCCAATTAAAAGAGAATAAAATGCATGCAAAAAATTGCATTACATCATGAATATTCTTTCAAATGTCAATTTTCTTAAGCAGTAATAATGATAAAAGTGTGGAGATATAGATTCTTTCTGTGAGAACACAGCTGTCACACATATAATAAAATACTTGAATCACATATATGAAGTTTAAAATTCAAAACTGATCTTCTATATAACTTTTTGATAACATACCTTCAGTTAGTTCTTGAGTTCATTTGAACAAAAAATGACTTTATAACTTTAAAAAGTTTGAGGATTGATAGTCCTTGCCTGTATTGAGAAATACATCTAATAATTATATTAGTAGACTGATTTTTAAAAACCTAGGTTTCTTGATATTAATGACAGCCATGGAGATCACTTACATTAATTAATGACTGTCCTGTAGAGTACTGAAAAGAATGTCCTAATGAATATTCTGACTCAACTAAGTACTGCAATTTCTTACAGAAATCTATCCATTCTTGTCTGTTGTTAAATTTGTAATCATTTTAGTTAGTCTAATAACGAGTACTGTTGTCAATACTAACACATACTTAATGATTACAAGTTTATATAGGCTTCAGATCTTGGGAACTATATCCTTCCTTACTTCAAATTATATACACTATACAAAAAGAATTGTTGGAAACTTTTGGGGATTGGGAAAATATAAGGATTAATAAAGGAACAATTACCTGCATACCAATGTTGAATCTTCCAATAATATACTTTTGTATTTATTTAAAATTGGTTTAATTTTTCCCAGCAATGTATTGTGATTCATAATGTAAAGGTTTTGATAGTTTCTTTAGATTTTTAAAGTATATGTGTGGTATGACTATATAAGTGGAATTACAGAATAGCATTTTCTAATTATTTTTCATAAAGAAGTAATTTTTATATAAGTATATTTTAAAATAATATCAAAATTTTACATCAGTCATTATAGTATAGCTTATATATCCTATAGTCATCTACCTATATGTAATCATAACACTTTCAAATAGTGACAGTCTTGTTTTTGTACAGTGACATTCATCTTATGTTTTTTTTCCTTCTTGAAACTTCAACAACCTATAGTGCGATATTGAATACATATGTTTAAGGTTGGCATCCTTGATTTGCTCTTCATCTCAGGGAGAAAAAGTTCAATTTTTCATCAAAATATGTTATTGGTTCTAGTGCTTTGAAAAATTTAATAGACCTTTTTAAAGCAGTTTTAAATTTATAAGAAAATTGAGTAGAAAATGCAAAGTTGCTATATATGGACATTCTCTGACTCATGAAAGTTCAATCTCTGTTTTTGCCTTCATAACAGTATAAAAGAAGTATGTATTCTGTAGAAAAAGTAGTTTGAATTTTGAATTTTGGTGTTTTTCCTGGCTTGGTGATATGTGAATTCTACAGCCTTTTGTGATAGTGAGCTGCGGCAGTCAGCCATCTCCAGCACCAGTGAAATCTCTGGGCAAGCAGCCAACAGCTGGGATATTTGGTGGTTTAAGTGCACTGAAAGGAATTATAATTTACATATATTCAGCTTATGATGGTTTATCAGGATGTGATCCCTTTGCAAGTTGGAGAGCATATGGACCCTCTGGTTCCACAAATATAGTCGTACTATGACTATCCTCCAAATGCTACAATAAATGAACTCCCGTTGACACAGCATTGTCACCCAAATCCATGGTTCAAGCTACAGTTCATTCTTGGTGCTGTACAACTAAATTTGGACTGACAGAAAATGATTATTATTTATCACTATCTTTTAATAAAGAATCAGTTCACTGTCTTAAAGTTCTCGTGTGCTCTCCGTTTGTTTCTGTCTCCTTCCTAGCCATTAACAACCACGGAACGTCTTGTTGTTTACCTAATTTTGTCTTTTCCAGAATGCATCATGGCATGCAGCCTTTTCATAAAAGTTGGATGGGTTTGTATGGGAGACTTGTGGTCGGCGTCCATTTTATAGTGTATCAGCCATCTTGAGAGTCTCCTTGAGTTTCTATTTTGAGTTAAGTTTCGATTTCTCTGAGCTCTGTCTATTTCTCGTAAGTCACGTGCTGTACTTCTGCTATCTGGACCTCCCTCTGTTGCTTAGTTACCCGCTGACGTCAACCTCCCCACTCCCGTACTGTATAAATACCCAAGGCTTCCGCCTAATAAACGAGACTTGATCAGAATCCCGTCTTGTCTCCATTTCTCGTGTCTCTTGTCCCTTTCTCATCCCCACTCCCCCTCTAGGGCCTCCGTTGATTTACCCGCGGGTCGGGTCAAGTGGCGCCCAACGTGGGGCTCGAGAACGGGGGATTCAGTGAGGGATGCTGTTCGTGGAGCTGGCAAAGAAACGATATAGAGGACCGGTCGACGCGGGAGCCTGCCGCGTTTACTGCACCTCGGTAAGTAAACAGCGATTATGGGGCAAGAAATGAGTCAACATGAGATATTTGTTGAGGGCTTAGGAAAGGCCCTAAAGACACGAGGAATAAAGGTTAAAATTAAACAATTGTGTAAGTTTTTTTATTATATTCAGGAGCTCTGTCCCTGGTTCCCTACTGAAGGAACCATCGATTCAAAATGATGGAAAAGGGTGGGTGACGCCCTTAAGGACTATTATGGGACCTTTGGGCCTAAAAAGGTGCCGGTAACTGCTTTCTCCCACTGGAACCTGATAGATGAAATCTTATCTCAAAAACATTGTGATCCTGTGGTTGCTAATGTGGTCAAAAAAGGCAAAAATATCTTACAAGGAGATTTACATAAGGCTAATTCAAAGCAGGATATAAACCAAAAACAAATGGATATAGATAAGGAGGATAAACACCTTATGTCTTTAAAAAGTGATATTAAAGATAAAAAATCCAAACAGATCAAAAACAAAGAGCCCTCCAAAACCGACAAAAAAAAGCAAAGATACCAAAAACCAATATATCCCCAAAAGTTAAAACTAGTCCTTGTGACTTAGGAGGGGCTAAACCTAAGGCTAAAATATACCCTGACTTGTTGGAAGCTCTAGAAGCCAAAATGGAGGCTAAACCTAAGGTTAAAATATGCCCTGACTTGTCGGAAGTCCTAGAAGTCAAAATGGACGATGATGACGTGGATTAGAATGATTTGGCAGAAAAGGCCGCCAAGTATCATAATCCAGAGCTGTGGCCTGGGCCCCTCCCACTGCCATCTTGGCCGCCTACTGTCCAACGTCCTCTGCCATATGGCACCAATCCCAACGCTCCTCTTTCAGTATACCCGGTTCTTGACCCCAAAAAAGAATTAAGGGATAAAACTGAGCTTCTTAAGGAGCAAATAAAATTAGAAAAGAAACACCAAGACCTTATAACTCAATTAGAAAGATTGAAGATAGGGAAGTCTACTGCTCAAAGCGAGACTAAATCAGAGACCCCTCGTAATCCAAACCCGCCCATAAGGGGCATAATCCCAAAGTCTTCCCCTCGATTAGATTCCACAGTAGATCTAGATGACATAGAAGCATTTCCGGTGTCTGAAACAACAGACGCACAAGGACAGACCTACCGCAATCTTACCACTTTCGATTTTAAAATGATAAAAGAACTAAAAGCGGCAGTAGCCCAATACAGAGCTACAGCTCCCTATACTACAGCAATCCTGGATTCTATAGCTACTAATTGGCTTACTCCTGGGGACCGGCAAACACTAGCCAGAGCAACCCTTTCAGGAGGAGATTATCTCCTGTGGAAATCAGAATATATGGAAAACTGCAAAGATACTGCTAGACGTAATGCTCAAGCAGGCAATGGATGGAATTTTGATATGCTAGCAAGAGATGGCAATTATGCTACTAATGATGCACAGATGCAATATGATGCAGGGCTTTATGCATAAATCCAAGCAGCCACTACAAGAGCATGGAGGAAACTACCCTCTAAAGGGGACATGAGTTCTTCTCTCACTGGTATTAAACAAGTGCCAGATGAGCCTTTTGCAGGCTTTGTCCATTGCTTACTTACTGCAGCTGGTAGAATCTTCAGTAGCGCTGATGCAGGCACAGATTTTGTTAGGCAATTGGCCTTTAAAAACGCTCATGCTGCCTGCCAAGCTGCCATCTGACCATACAGGAAAAAGACTGATTTAACAGGCTATATATGCCTCTGCTCTGACACTGGAGCTACTTACCAGCAAGGTCTTGCTATGGCTGGTGCATTACAGGGATATACGGTCAGGCAATTTTTATCTCAACAAAATAAAAATAAATGCTTTAATTGTGGAAAAACTGGTCATTTTGCAAAAAACTGCAAAAAGAGTTCCAATAACAATTCTAAAACCCGGACTCCAGGAATATGCCCTAGATGCAAGAGAGGAAAACACTGGTCTAATGAATACAGATCCAAAAGGGACGCTGAAGGCAAAGAAGTACCCCCGATGCAGGGAAACAGGAACCGGGGCCAGCCCCAGGCCCCCAAACCCAAACAAATCTTTGGGGCAGTCAGTTTTGTTCCAAAAGACAACAATCCATTTCAGACCTTTACAGAGCCACAACAGGGAGTGCAGGACTGGACCTCAGTTCCATCTCCCACACAGTATTAACCCCTAAAATGGGGGTTCAAATTCTCCCTACAAGAATTTATGGCCCCCTACCTAAGGACACATTTGGCCTTATAGTAGGACGCAGCAGTTCTACACTTAATGGATTACAGGTTTTTCCTGGAGTAATAGATAATGATTATAATGGTGAAATAAAAGTCATGATTTCCTCTCCCAAAAACATTAATACCATTATGACAGGACAAAGGTTTGCCCAATTATTACTTCTACCATTAATTTCCACATCCAATAAAATAATGTCAAAACTAAGAGGTAACAAGGGATTTGGATCATCAGCTGTTTATTGGGCAGAGGCTATTTCAACACAAAAACCTCTTATTTCCCTGTGGTTAGATGGCAAAGAGTTTTCAGGGTTAATAGACACAGGGGCAGATGTTACTATCATTATAAAAGAAGACTGGCCTACAACTTGGCCCCTAGATACCACTATCACTCATCTTAAAGGAATAGGCCAAAGCCAAAATCCAGAAAAAAGTTCAAAACTTTTGGAAAGACAAAGAAGGTAACCAAGGCACTATACAACCCTATGTTATAGCTGGACTGACAGTAAATCTGTGGGGCAGGGATTTATTGTCTCAAATGGGGATCATCATGGAAAGCCCTAATACTGTTGTTACTGCCCAGATGTTAAAAAATGGATATCTACCAGGCCAAGGCCTGGGAAAAAACAATACAGGGATTACACAACCCATAGACCCCACCGCCAATACCAATAGAAATGGGTTGGGCCATTTTTCGTAGGGACCACTGATCCTCCTGTGATCCATGCAGAGAAAATTACATGGTTATCTGAGGAACCTGTATGGATCGATCAATGGCCCCTCACCTCTGAAAAGTTATTGGCTGTGCAACAACTGGTGCAGGAGCAGCTTAAAGCTGGCCATGTTATTCCAAATAGTTCCCCAAAAATCAATTATCACCCTCTAGCGTTCCCCAAACCATGAGAAATAGATTTAGACACCCAAACCTTGGATATTCTGATGGCTACTTTAATGGCCCTTAATGCCTCTAACCCTAACTTGGCTAAAGATTGCTGGCTATGTATGACCCTAGGTACACCCATGCCCCTTGCCATCCTATCAAATTCTATTCCACATGATTTTATTAACATTTCATGCCCAAACTGCAGTGCTGGTCTGCCATTCAGAGTCCAACCCCTGGCTTTTAAGTTTGCCTCCTATGTACAAGGAGGTTTTCTAAACAACAGTTATGAGATTGATGTCAGTTTTGCCACTTTTGCCGACTGCAGTCAAATAGTTAATCATAGTACCCCTCTCTGCCCTGCGAGGGGGCAAGTATTCATATATGGGGGGAATCTAGCTTTCACCTTCTTACCTGCCAATTGGACAGGGTTGTGTGCCGTGGCTACCCTATTACCTGACATAGATGTTATATCTGGAGATGAGCCCGTGCCCATTCCCAGCTTTGACTTTGCCACGGGCCGTACAAAAAGAGCAGTTCTACTTATTCCTTTATTGGTAGGGTTGAGAGTCTCGGGAGCCCTGGCCACAGGATCAGCAGGGCTAGGAGTTGCTGTACATTCTTATGTCAAGCTCTCTAATCAATTAATTAATGATGTCCAGGCCTTGTCTGGTACTATTAAAGATGTTCAAGATCAAATAGATTCCCTAGCGGAGGTAGTCCTCCAGAATAGAAGGGGATTGGATCTTCTAACTGCAGAACAGGGAGGGATCTGCTTGGCTTTGCAGGAACGCTGTTGCTTCTATGCAAACAAGTCTGGCATCGTTCAAGACAAGATAAAAAAGCTCCAGAAAGACCTGATAAAAAGACGAAGAGAGTTATTTAAAAATCCCCTCTTGAGCACGTGGAACGGAGTCCTGCCCTACCTCCTCTCCCTGCTGGGACCTTTGCTTGGGTTATTAATACTCCTTTCGCTAGGACCTTGTCGTCTTAACAAACTGATGGCTTTCGTTAAACAGCAGGTGGACGCTATGAAAATGCAACCTATACAGGTCCATTACCACAGGCTCAAAATGGCCGACAGAGAGAACTGCATAGAACACGAGAAAACAGACTATGGTGATACCCAGTAAGGGTTTATTAATCGCCTTGGTTTTCTCGCCTTGGTGCGCTGGACTGGATAGCCAGAGACGGGCAACTGGAGCTCACGTGTATCACCAACCACCGCCTAAGACAGGACCTGGGCCTTACGCTGCCTTGCCTTCCAGTGACGGGCAAGGTATAGGTTGGTCCCACGTAAAAGCATCCTGACCCGAGACAGGCACAGTCCCCTCAAGAAAAAATGGCCTTTTTATTACATAAAATAAAAAAGGGGGACCTGTGGGAGACTTGTGGTCGGCGTCCATTTTATAGTGTATCAGCCACCTTGAGAGTCTCCTTGAGTTAAGTTTCTATTTTGAGTTAAGTTTCGATTTCTCTGAGCTCTATTTCCCGCAAGTCACGTGCTGTACTTCTGCTATCTGGACCTCCCTCCGTTGCTTAGTTACCCGCTGACGTCAACCTCCCCATTCCCGTACTGTATAAATACCCGTGGTTTCCGCCTAATAAAGGAGACTTGATCAGAATCCCGTCTTGTCTCCATTTCTCGTGTCTCTTGTCCCTTTCTCATCCCCACTCCCCCTCTAGGGCCTCCGTTGATTTACCCGCGGGTCGGGTCAGGTTTGTAACTTAGTAACGTATATCAATGTACATTTAGAATTCCTACATGATTTCCAAGATTTTAATAACTAGTTTCTTTTTCAATGATTCTTTTCTTAATGGCATCATGTCTAATGAATTCATCAAATTATTTTTCCCTTTGTTTATAGTGCTTCATTTTATTTCTAGCATTTCTTTGTGACTCTTAGAATTTTCATGTGCTTTCATTGCCCACCAATTCTTTCATGTTTCTACCTTTTGCATTAAGAGTCTTTAATATATTAATCATTATTGTTTTGGGTTTTAATTCCACCATTCCTCCCATATATCTAAGCTTGATTCTGACGGCTGTGGTAATGGTTCAGTCTGTGCTTTTACTTGTAAAATGACTTACAGTTTTATTTTGTTGTTCTCCTCCTCCTCCTCCTCCTCCTCCTCCTCCTCCTCCTCCTCCTCCTCCTCCTCCTCCTCCTCCTCCTTCTTCTTTTTTCTATGCTGGGAATCAAACTCAGAACTTGGTGCTTGCTGGGCAGGCTTTTGTACCACTGAGCTATATCCCTAACCCCAACCATTTCTGTATTAATTATACCTAACATTTTGAAAATATGATGTAAGTAGGTATTATACTAGATTGCTTAGGAATAGTGACAAGAAAAAAATCCTATACATTTTCAGTACAGAAGTAATTTTCTTTAAATAATTTCTATCACTTATTGATTGAATCCATAGCTGCAAAAGCATGAATTCAGAGAACTGAATATTTGACTTGATGCACTAAAATGATTTAAAAGACACTGTCTGTGACACCTATTTTAATGAAGAACATTAGTTTTAACCTTTTTGTAATGACTTTGTCAGGTTGGCTATGATATTAGGCTGTGTTAGACTCACAAACAAGGTGGAGAACGACCTATTTTACCTTTGTTGTTGTGTAAATATATGCATCAGATGGACCTTGTTTCTTCTAAGTTTTCCATGGATATATTAATTTAAAAATTGAATTCTTTAATAAATTTATATTGTAGGTTTTTGTGTCAATTTTGAGTAAATTGCATTTTTCAATACTTTTCCCATTTCATTTAGTAGTTAAATGTGATGTTATAGAAGTTTTCATAATAATCTCTTATCATCTCTTCATGTCTGGAGGATCTTTGGTGATACATCATTCTTCAAGTCTGACATTGGTAAATTGTATGATCTCTTTTATTTTCATGATTGATTTGGAGATTGAGCAATTTCAATCACCGTTTGGGTTCCTTAATTTTTTTTCCTATCCGTTTTCTTTGCTGTGAATGTCTGTACTTATTTACTGTTTCTACTTACTTCAAATCTACTTTGCTTTCATCTTTATTGCTTTATAGGGTTAGGCTATTTATTTTAGAGCATTTTCTCTAATACAAGCATTTAGAGCTGTATGCTTCCCTCTAGCCACTGTTTTAGCTACATCTTTCATTATTTCATCTATAGTCTCTGATCACTCTTTTTGGAGGGGTTAAGAGTAGAAAGAATTTATTGAAAGATAATTTCTGTCTGACAGAGACAGAAAGGGTCCCAAGTGGGTGACCCCTCTATGATCACTTACAAATCTATTGTCTAATTTTATTGTAATTATTACTCATTTTTGTCAATGAGGTAGTCTTAGTATCTTTAATTTACTTTTATATTGTTAAGATATTTATATAATTTACTTTTACTGTTAAGAAATTGCCTACTGTATGATAAGATTATATTTAACCATATTGATTCCTGTAGTGTTAATTAGGTTTTGTTGCTGTAATGAAATATCCCATACCCGTGACTTGAAAAAAGAGAGGTTTAATTTAGCAAATTGCGTTTTGGAAATTTTAGTCCACAGCTGGCTGGCTCCGAGGGAGAAGCATGATGGTGAAGGGCATGGTGGAGGAAGTCTGCATACTGCATTGTGGCCTGAAGCACTGTGCAGGGGGAGAGAGGCAGCAAGACATATATGTTCAGGCCCCCAGGGAGTCACATCCTCCAGCTCGACCCTCTCTTCTAACTGCACCTTCACCTTTGAGCAGAAGTGCATTAATCTGCTGATGACTGTATTGCCCCATGATCCTATCACCTCCCCAGGAGTCAAGTTGACACAATAATCTGGCATAGACAACATATAGTTTAAATCTCTGTTTCAATTTTAATTTTTCTAATTACTTATAATTTTACATTTAATTTAGTCATAATTTTACTAATGCCTGTGACCAAACCCTGTACATAATTATAAGACAAATCATTACCTTCATGTAATGAATTACAAAACTAAGACTCTAACTGACCAAGAAGCCAAGTCTGACCTGAGAACAGAACACAGTCCCACTGAAGCTCTGTTCAGATCTTTATTCTGCCTCCTATTGATTCTAAAAGTGAAATATCAACTTGCAAACTTGTCCCCACCTCACATAACAGAAGGTAAGTATCAATAGTTTTTTCATACAAAAGTCCATTAAGCTAGCCCTTCTTTCTTAGTAATACAGATTAGTTTGCAAACCTGTTTTTCTGCTCTTGACCCAAAGAATATCCTAGTTATCTACATGAGTCATTACATATTCAGCACAACACACATAACTCATGAAATTCCAAATCCTGTTCTCAGCCCAGTCTTAGGCAGCCAGTAAAAAAGTATCATGAGAAGGAATATAATGGCCTGGTGCACCATTATTTCATGTCCAGGAGAAGCTACTTCAATAGTGACAGAATTAATTTGGAGATAGATATGAGTCCAGTGGTTCTGTGTGTACTGACTTTATCATCCTCAGGTCATAATGTATAATCATGCTGAAAAAGCCCTTTAACCAAATTGATTATGAAGAAGAGAGCATTTTACTGATGAGCTATTTAACTAGTCTGTCTTTTATTCTAATTATAGAAAGCCATAACTTTTTGACATAGTAGAGAAATAATAATATCCAAGTATCAATGAGCAATTATGGAAGTAGAGAGATAAGTATGGTTTACAGCCACGAGACTTGGAGACGACATTACCTACTGACCTGCAGTCTAATTTGCATTCCTGTGATGGATGTTCTTCTGACAGTATACAACTTGGTTGTACTGTTATCAAAGTTTGTAATTCTGAGCTGGTTGTGGAGGTGCATGCTTGTAATACCAGTCACGTAGGGTATTAAATGAGGAAGACAGAGAGTTCCAGGTCAGTCTGCTCAATTTAGCAACTTGCTGACCCAAGATAAAAAAGAAAGGACACTGTACATAGCTCAGTGGAAGAGTTCTTGTTTAGCAGACACAAGTCCCTGGGTTCAATTCTTAATACTACAACAACTACAAGAAAAACAATAAAAAATTTCAATTTGCACCGATATTGTTTATGTATCTCCTTTCTATATATTCTGAGGAACAGAGTCTGAATTCATTCTTCTACTTTTACTGTGACCCAGAACTACCTGAATGTCTGGCACACATTATAGACTAAATCACTTTGGAAAGAATTCATGCATGCAATTCTCTTACCTGTTAGCTCACTATACTGTGGAATACATTTTCCAAAGGAAATCCTTATTTTTTCTAAAAAGGCAGGCTATGTTGTCCAGAAACGGTACTTTAGAAAAACATAATCCTGATCAAAGGGGAAAACACAATTAGGATACATGATTATAGAGATACTGGAAAATGTTAACAATACACTGCAGTCACAAGGATATTAAAGAGAGAGAGCTGTTAGGGGAATCATTTGATGAGTTTACATTTTAAAAATATTAACATTCCTGAATGAAAGACCTTTCCAATGAAAACTATAGTACTCTTAAAAAAGGATATTGATGAGGATATCATAAATGGAAAGATAAACCCTACTCCTAGAATCAATGTAGTCAAAATGGCCATACTTCCAAACTGTTATATAGATTTAACACAATCCAAATAAAATACTAATAGTATTTCTTACTGGAGAAAGCCATCTTAAAATTCACATGGAACCAGAAGAGACCTAGAGTAGCAGAAACAATTATGGGGAGCAAAGGTAAGGCCAGGGGTACCACAATCCCAGACTTCAGGTTATACTACAAAGCTACATTGCTAAAAGCAGTGTGGTGTTGGCATAAAACAGATCTTTTGATCAGTGGAATAGAAGAACAAAGATACAGAAACAACTCCATGTACACATTGCTATGTTGTTTTTGAGAAAAGACCTAAATCCCTTTGGGGGACAGAAAAGATAGCCTCTTTAACAAATGATGCTGGGACAACTGAAACTTCACATGCCAAAAATTGAAGTTAGACTGGTGTCTCTCATCATGCACTAAACTAAAATAAAAATGGATAAAATATCCATTAGAACAGAAATGTTTAGTATGATGGTAGACAAAATAGGTAAAACTTTTGAAGACATTTATGTAGGCAAAGACTTTCTGAACAAGACCTCACTTGCACAAAAAATAATATGAGCACAAATGGTATCTCATCAAATTAAAAAACAAAAAAAACTCCTGCACAACAAAGGAAACCCCTAACAAAGTAAAGGCACAACCTACATAGAATAGGAAAAAATTCCTTAGCTATTCCTCAGACAAAGGACTAATTTCTAAGATACATAGAGAACTAAAAATTATACCCTCCATTTAAAGACCCAGTTAAAAATTGGCATCTGAGATAGACACTTCACATAAGAAATACAAAAGACCGATAGGTGACATGAAAAAATATTCAACATTGCTGGCTACTTGAGAAATGTAAATTTAAAAAAAATTGAGATTTCATCTCACTCCTGATAGAATGGCTACAATCAAGATATCAACCAATAACTAATGCTGGTGAAGTTGTGGGAAGAAAGAAACCCTTGTCAATCATTGGTGGGACTGTAAACTGATACAACCACTCTGAAAATCAGTATGAAGTTTCCTCAAAAAAATTGAAGTAGAAATTCCACATGACTTTGCTATTCCCCTTTTAGGTATCTTCCCAAAAGGGTAAAAGATATCATACCACAGTAATATATATAAACCCATGTTTATAGCAGCATAATTCATAATATCTAAATCCTGGAAGCAACCTGTATACCTATCAATGGATAAACGAAGAAAGAAAATGAAGTGTTTATGCAAATGGGATGGTGCTCTGCCATAAAAAGGGTAAACTGGAGTCATACATGGGAAACTGGATGTACCTTGAGACCATAATGATAAGTGAAGGGAGATAACTCAGACACATGATCTTAAGTATTACATAGTTCCTCTTATACAAAAAACTCAACATATATATGAAATATGTATTATATATTTATCTAATATATATATATACATATATATATATATATATATATATATATAATGAAATAAAAGATAATAGGAAAAAAAGAAAAAAACAAAGCATAATTGTAATCCAGTGTGGACAATGTATGTAAAAGTGTACTTTGATTTAATATGATTGTCTTACATGTTTTATATGTTCTTTGGCCTATAAGTCTAGTTTTCAATCCATACATATAAAAATTACCTCTATGAAGTATTATAAGATAAATGAATCTGATGCTAAAAATAAAAAGGGAATTGACATATATTATGTACATGTACCAATCCCATACAGAAAATGTAAGCATTATGTACTGCAAACATACGCTAATAAGTGTAAAAAAATACAGATATAAGTATCCGTTAAGTGGCAACAAAGATAAGAGAGGTGAGTTTTCGACAGATCAGGGATTCAGGTCAGAATTGCTGCAGTACAGTGAGCAGATTGTTGCAAATGTGAGAAAATGAGCTAGTATAAGAATAATGAGCTAGTATAAGAACAACTACTTTGAAGATAACAATCTGCAATATCACAACCACTGTTAATTTTCTATCACCTTGTTTTGAAATTCTGTATCATTTTTACTGTTCTTTAAATTTTTATTCTCTTTAAAATAAAAAAGAATAAGAATATAGAGCCATACAGACTAAAGATGTAGAAAGTGCTACATATTAAAATCCTTGACAGAAAAAAAACACAAAATAACATATAAGTGAAAATTAGCACTTAACTAGCTAAGTGTGGTGATGCATGGCTGTAATCCTAGCACTTGGGAGGCTGAGGCAGGAGGGTCTTTGAGAGTTTGAGGCCAGCCTGGGCTGCAAAGTGAGCTCAAGGCCAGACCGAACCGCATTGTGAGACCCTGTCTCAAAAAAAAAAAAAACAAAATCCAAAAATTATCACTTATGCTTTTATTCAAAAAGCAACATTTTTATTTTTAAATTCTTTATATTTTGATCGTTCAAACTTATTTTTAAACACATTTTTAAAAAATTAATTCTCTTTTTCACATTATTAATTCTTTAAATAAGTAATTAAATTTATAATATCTGGAAACTTCCATTTCAGTTGGAAAAGAGAAGATAAAGCAATATTATATTCACCAACTGGGAATATGAAAAGGAAATCTCCAAAAAGGCCTATATGTCTTCTTGCTTATTATTTTTACACTTTCCCCCTATTTATTTAATACTTTTTTATTTTGCTTATTACATAGATCATACTTATTGTTAATCATAGCCTTTGGAGCAGAACAACTGTTTGCAATTATGCTCAAACAAATAGTGTCAGATGCTGAACTGTTATTTGAAAACACAAAAGTTTTATCCTACATAACACTTTTCTAGCTTATATTTTCACTTGGTTTGACAGAAAAGGCAGATTTTAAAAGTAACTGAAAGACAAGTCTTTAATGAAACATGTAAGTTGGACTTGAGTGCATAGTGTCAAATAAATTAATCCCACTGCAAAAAACATGATCCCTTTTATTGGTGATTTTTATGTGTGTATCAATTTATGCTTTGTTTTCACTTACAATTTCACATTTCCCTGTGTTTTACAAGCTTCTTATTTTGAAAACCGTAATGAAGTTTAAAAGCAATAGGCTTGCTTAACTGAATATTTACCATAAATAAGTACATGTGATGTGAATAAGTAGAAAGAGAAAAATGGGTGTGAAAGAATCCTTCATGGTACCTTCCTATTAGTTTCTAATCTGTTATGCAGTATAAATAATTCAAGTCATTTTTATTAAAAATGTAATCATAAAGAGGAAGATACAGAGTTACATTTAGTAAGCAATTTCACTGTTCTGACTCTCTCAACTTTATGAGTCCTTAGCCTTGCAGTCCAGTATAATTATAGGTAAAATAGCTTTAAAAATTGAAGTTCTGTGACACTAGAGATTCCAAATATTTGAATAACAAATAAAACAAAAATTTGCACAATCTTCCCCAAAGCTTTCTTCTTTAGAAACTCTTTAAATGTCACTTTTATCAGAAGTTATTTAGGATTATAAATATTAAACTTAGATGAAACATTAACTCCATATGAAAGTTCTGTGGACCACATTCAGGTTATGCAAAAGGCATTTGAATAGAAATTTCTAAAGTAACAAAGGGAATTCGACAGTTGCTTTCTACTGAAGTTTTACTTAGATATTTGTAATGATAAAACTTACAGTGAAAAATTAAGATTACAAACAGTAGCTTAGTGGAGTAGTATTACTTTTACCCTATTTTCATGCTAATAAAGAAAATAATTTAATACAAATAATGTAAAATAAGAAAAATTATTTACAATCTTAAACTGGTTTCTCCCTGTTTCCACACAGCCAATATTATTAGATTCTTAAGAAAAATCACTGTAAAAACGGATATATGTTTAAAGAAGTATACTACAGAATCATCCTCATTAACAGTTCCTAAAAAAAATAGAGAAAAATCTATCATCCTAGTAATTTCAAGTAACTTTGGGTTTTCAGTATAAATGATTTATTTTATAAACTTACAAAACTAGGACAGCTCAGAAGACTATCATAAAACAAGGAAATGAGGGAGAAATGAATTTCTAATTTTGAAATAGCTTCTTATTACTAACATTGGTGTGCTTCACTCATTTGTGCCTTAACCACTTTATTATGGCTCACCTACAAAAAACTGAGCATCCATGATACGTACTACCTGATAAATTTGATACCCGTGAGACCATCATCATAATCTATGTCATAACTCTACCATCATCTCAGTATCACTCTATATGTACAAAAATAATAAGTGATAGTTGCCAAAATTGTAAAAATCAACAGTGCAAAATTATTTTTAAATCACATATAATTCCATTGTAATGGTTGATACATTGTGTCAACTTGAAAAGTCTAGAAGCTTAACTAAGTAATTCAGCAACTGTACATTCTGTGGTGAAGAGGACATGCCCTTGCTGTTTTAGGATGTCATTAATTGTGTCAATTTGAGAAGTTTATAAGTTTAACTAAGTGATTTAGCAGGGGGCCAGGCTTCTTTGTAAACATCCTCAGCCTGTAAAAGAGGAAGGGTTCAGAGATGTGTGGGTGTAAAGGACCCCCCTCCAGAACTGGTAGCCTGCACACAGTCAGAGAGATGGAGGAAGGACTCATTGCTGGTTCTTCAGAGGAGCCCCAGTCTTCGCCTTCAGCTTGGACAATGTCTCCTGGCTTCTGATGCAGAATGTGCAGCTGCTGTGTGGGACTCTTCAGCCTTCTGGCATAGCCTCTTTGGCCTTCCAGCATAAATTCATCAGAATTCCACTGCAGATCCATCAGCCTCCTGATAATGGACTTGCATGGAATACTGCAGTGAGCTCCAGACCATGGACTGGACCATTCAGCCCCCATCGTGGAGACACACCCGCTGTATGCTCCCTCATGCAACTCTTGTCTGTTTCTCTAGTAAACCCTGATACATCCATTCTTTGAGATAATAGAAAATATTTGAAAATTTTTGTAATGGAGAGTTTGTACAGTTGGTCCCATATCTTTAAAATATATATGTTCATAGTATTACTTTCTTCTTGGTATGATTCCACTGACTGACTAATACTTGACTATATAAATAAATTATATTATAAAAATGACATCTGAACAACAACAAATTGCACTCCACTCAAGCTCCAGATTCTTAGTACATTTTGCTTTCTTTCATATAAAGGTAACTAAAGAGCATAATGAAGGTATAAAGCAGTTATTTGTGGTCATTTCCCTCTAGAGTGCAGGAATAGTTACAGTCTGGAAGTTGGACATGTGTAAAATATAATGCAGATCCACTGAGATTTCTCTGTTGTTCTTCATCTTTCTTTATTCCATTCTTTTTAAATCTTTTTTTTTTACTATTTTTGTCTTTCCCTGACCTTTTGATTTTCATTACTAATCATTACTTTTATTTTTATGACTTTTTAACATTTCATTTCATATATTATTTCATTTTTATATTGTTATTTCTGTGGTGGTTTTAATCATTTTCTAGTACACCTCTATATCTGGTGTGTCTTTGTGTGTTTGTTGTCATTGTGATTTGTTTGCCCCTCTCTGAGTGGTACAGAACATCTAACTCTCAAATTAAGGGTCCTCAGCAAGAAGACCCTTAGAAGTGAGAGACATCCTGCTCAACATGACATAGAAACACAAATATAGAAATGCAAGCTCTTCTATTGATTCATAACTCCTCAGTAACTGAACTCAAAAATAACGAAATAGGTGAAACTTTAGGAAAATAATTCAAAAGTGTTGAGCAAAACATTCAAATACTTGGTAAAGAGCACAAATAGACAATCGAGTGAAATAAAGAAGAGGATACAGGATACGAAAGAGCAATTCAGGAAAGAGAGACTCTGAAGAACTATGAAGCTAATCCTCAGGTTAGGAAGTGTTAAACTCAATAAGTGAAAGAAAAACCTCACTTGGATGTCTCAGCAATAAAGCTAGACATAAAAGTTCATAGCTTAAAACCAAGTTTGATGAGTTATATTCAGATCATAATAAAAAATAAATTATAAAGAAGAAAATAAGAACTAATCTGAACAGCTACTTTGCAAAAAGCAATATGCAATATAATAAACATTGGTAATTTTAGATAATCTTGTTTTGAAAGTCTGTATCATTTTTATTTATTTTTTCTTTAAGATAAAAAAGAACTCTGGGACACAAATGAAAAAGCAAACTTCTGAATTTTTAGTATAGGAGAGGGTATCAGGGTATGAATTAAAAGCATAGAAAACCTATTCAGTAAAATGATAGTAGAAAGCTTTCCAAATCTTGGGAAAGATAAGGACGTTTCACGAATGCAAGACACTTAGCCCAAACAAGCACATCTCACTGTAGCTAAAACACTGTGAGTGTAGAACAAAGGAAGAACATTGAAAGCTGAAAGAGAAACTTCAAGTCACTTAAAACCCCGAAGCCATCAGAATACTACAGATTAATCAGTATAAAAGCAAGTGGCCGGAAGAGCACGGAACAGGGATTTTAAACACTGAAAGAAAATAACTGCAATCTATATTACTGTACTGAGCAAATACATCCCTCAGAATCCAAGAAGAAATACCAAGAAAACCATAAACTGAGGGCATTCTTGACCCCTGAACTAACAATACAGAAGATACTGACAGGAATCTTACACATAGAAGAGGCAAATTAACACAACCATAAAACAATGGAAAAGAATAAATGTCATTAGAACAATAGATAAGCACATGAGAATGAGGAGAGAATAATATCAGGTAAACAACAAAGTAGCTAGAATTAGACATTTTCTTTCAATAATACTCTGAATGGAAACACTTTTAATTTTCCAATAAAAAGACACAGATTGGAATATTACATTAGAAAGAAGACATGCCACGATGTACGTCTGAAATGCCCCAGAAAAGTCTCACACGTTCAGAGGTGGTGCGTCGGCATGCGACTGGATCACTGGGCTGCTGTGCCCATTGGTGGCTGAATCCATTAGCAGGTTCACAGCTGAGTGTGCTGTCAGCACGTGGGACCTGGGTGAAGGCGATCACTGCAGGCACGACCTGGGAAGTGTACCCATCTCCCCCGCACATCTCTTCTTTCATTCTCTCCGCTTGCTGCCTGCCATACCGTGAGCTGCTCTCCTCCATCGTATCTGCCCACCATGTTGTTTCTGCCTCTGAGGCCGTCAGCTGTGGCTGAACCTACCGAAACTGCATTCCGAATAAATCTCTCCTACTTTACGTTGCGGATGTTGAGCTCTTTGTGCTAGTGACAGGACAGTGACTAATACAAAACTCAGCTCTTTTTGACCTGCATGAAACACACCTTACTAGCAAAGACATATGCAGGTGGGAAGTAAAAGGATGGAAAATGTTATTCCATACAAATGAAACCTGAAGTAGGAGTCGCTTCACTCATATCTGACAGAGCTTCAAGACGAAAAAAAAAAAAAAAAAACAAAGAGAGGCGCCACACATTGGTAAAAGGAACAATCTACCCAGAAATGTAGTATCGCAAATATATATGCTCTGGACACTGGTGCACCCACCTTTATAAAACAGTGTTGAACATTAAGGAAGAGAGAGGCACCAACCAATATAATAAAAATGAGTGACCTTGGTATCCCACTCTCACTAATCCAGAGCAAAACAAAAGGGGGAGGGGACAAAGAAACAGCAGGGGTAAGCTACACTCTAGATAAAATACACATAAACGAAATCTATGGAGTGAGTAGTCCACTGAAGACCGGCACAGTACACTCCTCAGCAGCTCACAAAGACTTTCCCCAGTAGATTCTATTTTAAGCCATAAATTAAGTCTTAGAAGATACAAAAAAATCAACACAACTTTTTAAAATCTTGTAAGAAATGGAATGAAACTCGAAATTAATAGCAAGAGGAACTATAGAATCTATACAAACACTTTGAATTTGAACAATTTGCTTTTGAATAATCAATGTGACATTGAAGTACTCACGTAGGAAATATAAACTACCTAGGACAAATTAAAAGGGAGACACACATATATGAATAGAACGAAGGCATTTCTAAGAAGCACATTTACAGCTATGAGGGCCTAAAATTAAAAATGAGAAGTCTCAACCAAAGAAACTCATAAGTTATCACAATATCCTAGAAAAACAAAGATATGACAAACCCAACACCAACAGATGAAAAGAAATCATAAAAACCAAAGCAAAATCTTGATAAAATTGAAACCATAAGAGATATACAAAGGATTAATGAAACAAAGACTTGTTTATTTGAAATGTTAAAGAGTTTGATAAAACATTAGACAAATTACTAAAAAAGAAGAAACCCAAATTACTAAAATTACAGTTGCAAAACCACCTGGAAACCAGGGAGTCATTAGGGAACAATTTGAAAATTTACATCTCAAAAACCTTGGAAATTTAGAAGAAATGGACACATTTCTAGACACATATGATGTTCTAAAATTGAACAAAAAAATTGAACTATGCCTGGTGTACTAGATTGCACCTGTGATCTTGGCACTCTGGGAGGCTGAGGCAGAGGGAGGGCAAATTTGAGTTTATTCTGAACAATTCAGTGTTTTGCCAAGGACATCTCAAGATTAAAATAAAAATGTTTTGGAGCATTGACTTGTGAGAAGGTCCTGGGTGTAATTCCTAATACAAGTAAAAAAAAAGAAAATAGAAATAAAGAGGAAAAGAGAGAAGGAGAGGAAGAAAGAGAAGAAAAAAAATAAATAGAAAAAAGAAGAAAGGAAGGAAGGAAGGAAGGAAGGAAGGAAGGAAGGAAGGAAAAGAAAGAAAGAAAGAAAGAAAGAAAGAAAGAAAGAAAGAAAGAAAGAAAGAAAGAAAGAAAGAAAGAGAAAAAGAAAGAAAGGGAAAGAAAGAAAGAAATCAGGAAAATAATACCATCCACAATACCTTCTAGTAAATAAATACATATGAATACATCTAATCATGGAAGTGAAAATCACCCACAAGAAAAATTATAAAATACTGAAAAGAAACATTGAAGAAGATACTAGGATTTAAAATCTTACATTCATAAATTGGCAAAATTAATATTAAAGAGGTCATAATACTAAAAGCAATTTAAATATTTAATGCAGTCACCATCAGTATAACAATGTAGTCTTCACAGAGCAAGAAAACCATCTGAATATTTATATGGAAGTACAAAGACCCTGAATATCTAAAGCAATCCTGAGCACAGAAAAATATTGCTGGAGTTATAGTATATGGTTTGAAAACATACCACAGAGCTATAGCAACAAAAACAACATTGTACTGCAATACTGTAGTGAAATATAGACCAATGGAATGAAATAGAGAACCAGAAATAAACCCATGGAATTCAGCTTTCTACTTCTTGTGAAAAGTATCAAAAATACACATTCAGAAAAAAGACAATCCCTTTAACAAATGGTTCTGGGAAACCAGGATATTCACATGCAGAAGACTGAAACTATATTCCTCTTGCCTTATACAAAAAGTAAAATCAACGAGAAATATTGAACTGAAATTTTAAAACTTATAGAAGAAAACATACAGAGAACACTTCAAGGTATAGATATGGGCAATGACTTTCAGAATAAGACTCCAGTAGCTCAGGAAACAATAGAATTGACAGGTGGGACTACATCCAATTACAGTTTCTTCACAGCAAAGGAGACCATTACCAGAGTAAGGAGACAGCCTACAGAACTGGAAAAAAACCACCCCAACTGCTCCCCTCACAGAGGGTTATTATACAGAATATGAATATAAAACAAACTCAAAAATTTCAACACCAAAACAGCAAGTAACGTAAGCAATGCATGGGCAAACAAACTGAACAGACACTAAAAAAATAAGCAAGAAAGTACATGAATTATATGAAAAAATTTATCATGATCAAAATACAATAAATTCTGGGAAAGATGAGGAAAAAATGAGCACTTACATACTGTTGCTAGAAATGTCAATTAGTGTAGCCACTGAGGAAGTCACTATAAATTCTCCTTAAAAAATTAGAAATAGAACAGCTATGTTATCAAGCTATACCATTCCTCAGTCTATATAACCAAAGAAATTAAAACTAGCATACTATAGAGACCCCAGAATAACCACCTTGATGGCAGTATAATTCCCAATAGGCAAACTATGGAATCAGCCTAAACGTCAGTCAACCAATGAATAGATAAATAAAACGTGGCACACATACACAACTGTGTATTATTCAGCCATGAACGGAATAAATCGACTGAAAAAGAGAAGCTTCTCACATTTCCTGTCATACATGAAATCTAGAAAATAATGAATAGGAGAGAGACAATGAGGTAAGACAAAGGGAACCAAAGAGAGGCCAAGGAGGATCATGGGAAATGTGCATAATCAAAGTGTACCACGTGGATGTAAGAAGATGTCAGAATGAAACCCAATACTTTGTGTCATTAATATGCACCAATAAAAACTGAAAATAATATTATTTTATTTATTATAATTTTTAAAATATTGTTGAAACAAAAATATCCCATAGTGGAAAAAACATATTAAAGGTATATATACTTTTTTTTTTTTTTGGCGGTACTGGGGATTGAACTCAGGACCCTGTGCTTGCTAGGCAGGCGCTTATTCCACTGAGCTATATCCCCAGCCCCTATATATATATATATATATATATATATATATATATATATATATATTTCTTAAGGCACTATATAAATTAGACATCAAAAGGAACTTTTGAATGCAACTTATGAGAGAAGACATTTAAAAGTATACTGGAAAGGTTATTTTGTGTGTGTGTGATACTGGGAATTGAACTCATGACCCTGTGTTTGCCAGGCAGGCACTGTGCTGCTGGGCTATATCCCTAGCTGGAAAGGTTTTATATATTGAGATATCAAAGGTTAATACAGGGTATACATGAAATGATATCTGAAATTTAGGAAAACTTGTAAGATAATATTTTATATAATAAGCAAGATACAATTATCCAAGAAAATTTTGATAAGGAAATTAGGGGATTGTACAAAGACATGGAGGTGGCTAATTAATGTTATATTTTGGATCTTCAATTTCCACTCAAAAGTCTCAAAAGTCCATGGATTGTATGCTGGGTTTGCAGTCTGTAACAAAACTGGGACGGGGTAGAACCTTTAAAATGTGGCATCTAGTGTAAAGAATCTGGGTCAGTCCGATATAGTGGTGCATGCCCGCAACCCCTGGGAGTCTGCGGCAAGAGGACCACAAGTTGGAGCCTACCCTGGGCAGCTTAGTTTTTTGTCTCAAAGTACACAAAAGTTAAAAGAGGGGCCAAAGATGTAGCTAAGTATGAAGGTCAAAGATTCTATCTCTAGTAACAAATAGGGTGGGGAATGGGGAGCGAGAGGAAGAGAGAGAAGGGGAGAGAGGGGCAGGGAGAGAGACTTGGCGTACTGACTGTTCCTTTGGAGAGTTCAGACAATTTAATTTCACATGGACACATGTACAAATGATTGGAAAAATATCCTTAGTGTACCTGTGGTTATGAACGTGTAAAATAAAACTGACATTGTGAGATAGGACTTTGAAAACTAAGGATCTGTAATATGCACAGTATGACATTACACCTTAACAAAATGAAAACACTAACAAAATGTCATCAAAATGTTAGATGAAAAGTGACTCTATCTTTCAATGTTTGGAAAAAATGTGTTTTTGACAATAGGATCTAATTCTGAAATCACAGACCCATACCAGTTGTGGTGAAGATAAAGCATAAAATCCCTGACATTTTAATATAATTCTATAAATTTGACAATTTCTCTAAATGCTCTTGAAGATGGATGTTTTGTTCTTTTAATTAAGATGGCTATTTCTGCAAATTGTGCCTTCTTTTAGGTTGTTGCTAAGATGGGATATGTATATACTTGAGGATACTTTATAATTGAAAGATTTTTGTGGGGGAAATAAAGGAGTCGTTGAATCATGTGTCTTTTTTCTGTTCTCTTTTGTCACGGATTTCTATGGAAATGCCTTGTCCTGACTCTAGTTGAGGTCTTAAAAATCTCTCTCTGTCTCTTTCTCTCTTTTTCTCCCCTACTTACACTATGTTGCAAGATTACTAAATTGGTTTAAAACCATGTGTTTCGTGTTCTCTAATTTCCATACCAGTTTTTCACTTTTAATAGATAATCACAACCTCTGTCAGTGACTCAGCACGGACAGGGACTATTTGAGAAGATGCGTGGTCTGATGTATTAATGGTACACATAACCTGTCCTTTAGAACAGATTCCAGAACAGATACGGGACTCTAAAATGTCACATACCCTCAGATTATGAAGATTACTCTGTGAATAGGACTCAAGATCAAAAGCACAGAAGATAAAAAAGTAATTTAAAAAAGTTCTTATCTACAATAAACCCACATATATTAAAACCTTAATATTCTCACTAGACAATGCCAATATTATAAGGGAAAGAGATAAATCTGATAATGAAATCACTGATCAATTCTCTCCAGCTACTTTCTCATTTCACAGGATACCTCTCTGATGTCTAGACCACTGAGAACTGGAAAAGGGTTTTCTT
Organism: Dinomys branickii; assembly: GCA_004027595.1. Taxonomy (NCBI): domain Eukaryota; kingdom Metazoa; phylum Chordata; class Mammalia; order Rodentia; family Dinomyidae; genus Dinomys; species Dinomys branickii. The sequence continues at coordinate 7,020 of PVLD010008201.1, read as the reverse complement.
CTCCTTTTTCCTGCTTCTATTACAATATAATGGAAACATTTAAAGAGATAATACAGAAAACCCACCTGTGCTTTGTGTGCACTGAGTTGGAATGTACAAAATATTAGAGTTCAAGTGCCATATTCTCCCATGTTATCTCCAAGAATAAATTACAGTGGAAGAGATGAGTAAATGGAATCTATTCATCATGGTTTTATTTTCCTGAGCCTTTCTGTTCCAAAAGGCTTAGGACTATACTTATTTTGAATGAGGCTCTTCATAACAGAATACATTGGTGTTAAAATTTTCTTACTAATAAAATATTAAAGGGTATATTAGGCCCTTAAAAACTGTCACAATGTGCAGTGAAGTGTTCTTCAGTGAAAACAAACCATCCTGTACAAAATCTTTCACTGGATTAAAAAGAATGAATGATTTACAAGTGAAAGTCTGGCGCCATGGTAGCTCTGCAGGCAGAAGAAAACTGGAATCATTAAATTTCAAGAATTATGTACCTCGGGGAAGAAAAGAGGAATATAAATCAGAGTTAGATTGCAATTTGTAAGTCTTAACTATTGTCTGAACATCACTGGAAAGTAAAAATTTGTTCTCTCTTAAAATACCAACATCTAGGTGCAGCACATCTATTAGAAAATAACCTTTGGGAAAATGGGCTGAATTCCACCCCTTGTTATGGGCTGTGTGATCATCTAATGGACACTGCAAAGATGTTTGTCCTATCAAAGAAAAACAGAAATTATGCATCTACACTAGGCATTTTTGAGAGCTTTTTGCATCTAAAGCTTGCAATTTCTCTCGTTTTCCAGGGTTGCTCATTGCCATATAAGAAATCATTCTTTTCTCTTTTTCTTTCTTTTTTCCTTCCTTTCTTCTTTCCCTGGTTTTGAGATGTTCCCTAGATCATTTGTATTTCAATTAAGTAAGCAATTGTATATCACTGAGGAAAGTATTTTTATTTTGGAAGAAGTATAATGAAGTATCTCACTTGAATAAATAAATCATAGTCTTGGGACTTTACAGTGACTTTCACATAACATTTATCAATATTCAAAAAATAAGGATTATGAGAAATGTTATAAATATATGTTTTTTCTATTAATATTTATTCATTACAATATACAAATATAAAATAACTTTATAGTGTTTCTAATCATTTATTTTCTAAGATTGTTAGAATATGTACAGCTCAGCAGCTTTCTTGCATGCAACCCTTTAATTTCTAAGAAATAAACTATTCTTATTCTCAATAGTAGTAACATGTTTAAATACTAGTAAGAAGCTTTGTAATAAATTAACAACATTTTTCTGTAATAGTCATATTGATGCTGTTTAAATAAGACTGCAAATAAAGCACTTTTATAATTTGATAGAATAACAAAGTTGTTTTGAATAAATGAATTAGTGAATATAGTGAAGGAAATATGACAGGGAAATTAGAGGATTGGGCTATTAGTATGACATATTAAACAGTCTGATATAAAGCTTACACAGTTAGATAGTGTTGGGTTGACACAGGTATTGATAAAGCAGATAATTAGAAGGAAACAGGTAGTCCAGAAGTATGCATGAGAAAGGAAATGATAAAAGTTCAAGTTCAAATTAGTGGAGCCAAATATTTGAATAATTATGCCTATTCGTATACTGGAAAAACCATACTGGATGTAGGCATCACGTCAGAGCCCTTCTTTACCCTTGATACGAAATAAATTTCTCAAAAACTTAAAAACTGAAAGAAACCACTTCATCACTAAAACAATATTCAAATTAATTTTTAAAATAACTTTTGTAAGAAAAGAATTCATTGAAATTGTATTTTGAATTTCATGCTTCCCTCAGAATTATTCCTCAAATTGAAGTAATACACTGGAAAATGTATAATTCCTACACCAAACAAAAGGGTTTTCCTTAATATTTAATTAATTCATAAATCACTGAGAATATTTTAACAACACAATAGAAAAATGGGCAAAATTATTGAAGAGGCTCACCACATATGACTGATTAAAATTCAAAAATTAACAATATGACATTATTGTAAAAGAAGCAACATTACATTATTTTTGTCTATAGTACAGAAATAAATGAATAATATCTAATATCAGTGGAGATAAAGAAAGCCAGAGTCTTCATATCCTGTTTTGGTGCAAGTGAAATTACATAACTCCTTTAAAAATCAGTATTGATGTGCTTATGGGTTTCTGGAGGAATCTCACCTACCAAATCATGCTCAAATATAAAGATTTCTGTACAAAGATATTTACTAGAGAATAATTTATCATCACAAGACTCTTAAACATCACAAACGCTCAGCAACAGAGGGCTGATCAAGTAAATTCAGCAGGATATTTAGTATGCACTAAAAAAATAACACGTCAGTATGCACTGAGGTACATGTAATGTCAAAGGCACTCAAATGCTGCACGATAGTGTGTCTAGTACAATTGTTTGTGAAAACACCTGCCTTTGAGTATGCAGACACTTTTGTGTATATTTAGAATATATCATAAAGGAAGCCTATCAAAGCATTCTGGATGGAAGAATGGAGTGGAGGACAAGGATAGTGTTCTTTTTAATTTTTAAAACTCTACACGTTTGTACTTGTTGATGGAAAATATCAATGGAACAAAAATAATTAAAAGGCACCATTATCACTTAAAAATCAGGGCATAGCGACTTGGAACATCCTTTTGTGAAAATGGTACTTCTATGCCTAGGTCAAATGAGGCCAAATTGACTGCTTTTAAGTAAAATCTCATGGGTTTTTCACATCAATTCATTAAAATATCTATTATATCTGATAAAAGGTTACAAGATGAATATCAAAAGTTACAAGATGAATATTATTTCATCATGTACACTAAATTCTTTCTCCCAGAAAGCTGGAAGAGGCTTAATTGATTCAGCAATTTGCAGATAATGCTGATTTTTATCAACTGCTATTTGTTTTCAGTCACATCAGAATTATCAATTCCAACCACAACTCTTTCTGGGAAGGCTGCCCTTTCCATGGCCCTTTCATTTCTTACCGCACAGTAATTTCAGGCTGTCCTTTGTCCTTATTAACATGATTTACAAAACAGGTTTGTTCAAGAACTCAGATTTATTGATATAGTTATTGCCTCTACATGTTGCCTCTCAAGTAGTAAATGACATGAAATTCTCAGAGCACATTTGTCTTTTCTACTATAAACTAGCAGAATCAAATATGAAGTGGCTGTAGTTTTTTTTTCAGATTCTTTTTACCACACTGAACTTTTCTATTGCTCTATTTTGCTAAAGGGTTCTATCACAGATAATGGACAATGTTCAATGTGCTGTCTGAGTATTAAATATCTCAGTGAGTGTTCTTCTGTTGTTGGGTGGAGTGTTTGGGGTATGCCAATAGGATCATGGTGGCACACTGTGTTGTTCAGGCCCACTGTGTCCAGCATGTTGTTCTATCAACTGCTGAGAGGTGGTTATTGGAATTCCACAACCCTGTATTAGGACATTGCCCACTTCTCCTTTCAACTCCATCAGTTTTTGCCTCATGTACTTGAAGGTTCTGTGAATTGATGTATAATATATTTAAGATCTTTATGTGTTTTTAGTGAGTAATATTATATCATATCGCATCTCATTTCTGCCAACATCATTTATATTTAACTGTTTTATTGGAATCAATATGGACATTCCTGCTTTTATTTGAATTAATAGTTGATACTTTTTTCATCTGTTCACTTTGAACATACCTGTAGGTTTGAATTTGAGCTGAGCTTCTTTCGAGCAGCATATAATTAAGCAATGTTTAAAATTCACTGGAAATATTCTCTTTTTTGATTGATGATTACTACTACCTTAGAGGTTAAGCCAAACATTCTGTTATTTGCTACATTTGCAGTCACTTTAATCCCACTTATTTGTCCAGAGTTAGTATTTATGGATGACGATGAGTGAATGAAAGAGCAACTGGCACGTCCTCAAAATTCAGCACCAGCTGGTGGGAAGTTCCAGGAAAACGTGTTTAAATCGCAGTTCCATAATTTCCTGCAGGTAGTGAAAACATCAGTTTTGAGATTAAAGTGTCTCAATAAATTTAAAATGGGATGATTTAAAAAGTTTTATCTTAAACAAATTTTCACCATATTTTATGACCCGAGGATTATAACTAGGTCCTAATAATGTCCAGAACACACAAAAAAATACCACCAAAGGGAATCTGACGGACATCATCTTTATCATGAACAAACCTCCATGTTAGATGCCAAGCAGAAATATCTTCAAGTATCTGAGAGAAAGCTTTTCTCAATTTGGAATTTTATGTCTACCAAAACTATTATGAAGCGTAAGAACAATATATATTTCATAACTGTGACGACTCAGAAGTTTACCTCTCACTAAATGTTCCTGAGAAAGTTTGTTGAGAAGGAACACAAGCAAAATAAAGAAGACCAAAGATCTGGGATGAGGAAAGAGCTATTTCCCGATGACAAGACTCAGTTTCAGCCTGAACATGATCAGGCTCTGTGGCGACTTTGAAGTAAACTAGGAAATAAAAATTACCATCTCTCTCTGTTATGGCTTAGACCAGTGGCCATGAATCTTTTAGAGCTTTCAATGATAGTAAACAGCCCGATGGGACACATGTGCCATAGGTTCATCACTGGCTTGGACATGAATGGTCCTTTTGAAGGGCTTCATGACCTCACTTGGGGGGAACATGGAAAGTGATTAGGTGCTGAGCATGCTGTAGTCCTCGGGGAACCAGTCTACTGGTTGAGCTCAGCAGTGGAGTGTTGAGGGCTGGAGCCTGGGTGGAAGACGCAGGTCAGCAAGGGGAGGGTTCATCTCCCTTCCTGACTCCTCTCTCTGCTTCCTGGTCAGCAAGAGGCTGGCAGCTTTCCCCCACCCTGCATTGCCACCGTGCTGTTTCTGCATGTCAGTCTGCCAAATATGGACCGACACTTGAACTGTGAGCTAAAATAACACTCTTCTCCTTCAATTGCAGGCGTCAGGTGTTGTGGGCCAGCAATGAGAAAGTGCTGAAAACACTATCAAATATGACATGCTGCTCAGCAAAGGAAGCCACATTTAATGCCTTTGGTTTACCAAGAACCCCAGCAACTTGTATGAGAAACCTGAGCATCGTCTCTTTGAAAGTAGTTCGTGCTCCTGCCCTTCAGCAGGAAAGCGCATCTCCCTTGGAAACACCTCCTGATACTATACCCATCACTGTGTCAGCATCTGCCTTCACTTTGACTCTAGGAAATGCTGCTCCATAATTTGGAACTCTCCATCATGGTTTTGTCACAACTGATGTTTAAACATTCAGACTTTTTCTATTGTATAGCATCTCATGCAATGTTCTTTTTATATCACATAAATATCACATATCAACTTAAAACTCACACATTTCCAACAATTGATGTCTGAAAATAGTTAATGCTCATAGTTTGAGGAAAGTATGCTTGAGACTTTCCTGCTTATTTATAAAATCAAGAAACTTAGCCTTTCCCATTAAAAGTAAAGACAAGTTCATTACAAGATTTATCCCAGGAGAAGACTGTTTTCTGTTCACCAAACAGCAGATAGATATTATTTGAACTCTGAGCCTTGCACAATGATTCCCCTTTGTCCTCTTAGGCAACCGAAACACCCAATTATCCTATCACATGTCTATTCCTATTTCCTGTTTTCCAGCGCTCTGTCCCACATGACTTATGTTGGACTTAGGGACCACTGGCTGATCTTTTTTGGTCCCTTACCAAGCAGTTTTGAAGACACAGGAGAAATTCTGTTATAAGACAGTATTTAAGGGGTTGTTTGTTAGTACCCTTCCTAGATACTGCATGTGCCTGAGGATTTCTGGATGAGTCACCTACTGTCAGCTGTTGTGCACCTTGCAGTAAATCTAATTTATTAGCTGCAGAGCCATTTCCCAGAATAAATGGCAAGGTGAATAGTTAGTGGTGCTGAACTCATGAATGCTAATGTAGGTGGGACATCACACTGTAATGGAAATTATTAGGTGCCCTGAAGTGTTCTTAAGCTTGTAAATTGGGCAACAGGGATGACATAGTGACACAGGTGGCTTGTTTGTGCTTCCATGGAAGTCACACTTCATGGAGGGTAGAGATTTAGTTTAGGCCTAATGTATATAAGCACCTTCTCAGGGGAAATCACCAAAAGAAATACGGTAAAGTCTGAGCATGTAGAAGAGAAGCTTTCTTTTTTTCTAAAGCCAGTTATATCTGTATTTCTTTTTATACGTCATATAAATTGTACTTTAAAATTTTTATTGTCCATTTTCTTTTTACAAAGAGAAGACATTGTTAGGTACTATTTCTGCTTTAAATGAAATCACTGGAAATATTTTATTTGTTCTTCAAACAATATATTTAAATACATCCATTTTATTCTACATGTTTTAGTTATACTGTTAGTTTACATTATCAATAGCACATAGGCAATAAAAATGACAATCATAAAAATTTGATATGGTTTAGTAGTAAAACATGTTACAGCCTCTTATATAGCAAATCAGACATCCATATATTGCATCAAAGTAATACATTTTTCATTTTTATCATCACAACATTTCACAGATTATTGAAAGTAATTCAGGTTTCTCAGATCTGTTTTAATAATTCCGTGCTTTCCTTCTTCTAGTTGGTGTGCTCCAGTTACCCACAATGTACAGCAAACTTCTTCAGCCGACTTCCCTCGATTAGGCAGTGACTGACAGATCGGGTTTATGAAAGCGCAGAGCGCTTGCCTCAGTGTGGGAGGATTTCTGAAGGGTTACTTACCAGTCACGGTGCACCGTCTCTGTCTATACGCCCCCTCGCAAACTTCTGGAAGCTTGCTTGTCACTAGATTTTAAAATCCTACATTCCAGGTCGCCACCAGACGTTATGTTGTCCTCTTTATCAACTTTTCTTCCCACTTTCTACCAAGGCTTTACTTAGGTAAGCACAGACCACTTGAAAATCTCCTCTCATTACTTCCTTTAATCTCTCTCCCTCTCCCTCTCCCTCTCCC